>CH003410.1:158922-205462 GCA_000149265.1 Ciona savignyi | reverse complement strand
TCACCCAAAGTTGGATCATGAAACTATCAGAAGACACTTCCTACCTTAAGAGTGGTTAACTCCGCATCATGTATTTACGATCGAGATTAGACTCGTCTTGTTTAATATGTAGACCGTTTAATTGCGCAGACCCTAGTCAAAACTCCATTAAATTTCGGGCGGGTAAGAATTGACTTACCTGTGAAAGCTCACACGAGTAAATTTTTCACGCCAGTGACACAATTAAATCTTTTGATAAAAGCATATGTCACAAAGTGTTCTTATAGTGAAAGAGTCATCAACAATATTGGACCATATATTGTGGTGAGGTGCATAATTGCCAAACAATTGTATGTCTTTGCACAGGGTGGCCAGGGTTCAAATTACACACCTTGCAGTTAAAAATACAAACCCGGCACCACCAATGTGAACTAAAATTATGCTTGAACAGACTACTTTAAACTAAATTCAAACATAATAATAACACCATGGGGCACTTGCACCCCTGGAAAAACAACAAATTTAAGTCTACGCTAATAAGGTTATGAATGATAAACGCTTTTTCTTTCGATTTTCTGATTTTTTAATATACCAATTACCAATGACATAAGTCAAGTTTTACTTTGTAGCATTTTGTCTGAATTCTTACTTTAAAAAACAACTCAAGAGTCTTGATTAAAGATGTTTACAGCGCAAAGTGTCGCATGAAATATTACATATAAATCTACATTACTTTCATAAATTTATATTACTGATACTAAAGTTTGGGGTTTTCCTGATTCATTGTTATTGGAATGTACAAGCCAATTTAAAAAAGGCAAACAAGAAAAGTCAAACCTGTTTAATCCAGTTTCATTTTCAGAAAGCAATCCATGTTTCTGTGCACAAGTAACATGGAAGTAAGCTTTGCACAATCCCGCATCGCATTTCACACAAATACCTGGTGAAACATGCTCACTTTAGGGAATGTAATGACTAAAGAGTGATAACTATTAAACTAATTAATCAGTTGTATCCTTAGATTTTTGTGACAACTTTATAAATAAGCATATATAATTTAAAAGTATGTAAGAGTTGCAATATAAGGCTTTACATGAGGGTGTGCAATTAGTTGCAAATGAGGCTTTAAATCCTTTTTCTCCCAAAAATTAAATGTGATTCGTAAAATACGGTCAATATTTTCTTAAATTTAGTCTAAACAGCTACCTTAAACATTCACAATTAAGTCATATAAAACCTAATTTTAAGTTAAAACGAGGGATATTATGGATTCAATTTACAAGGTTATGAGGCAATTTGTGTCTTTGATAACCTAATTTGCATTCATGGTACATTGACTCACCAGTTTTCGACACTAATCTGTCGTCGCATAAGTAGCATTCTTTGGTCCCATAGAATTTCGAGTTCAAATTTGAAAAGTCGATTGAATTGGATTTCGAATTCAAACAAAATATATTTGTTTTTAAAATGTACCTGAAAAGTGAATAAGATTTACTGACCGATTATATTGGTGGAATAGTGCGACATCTTTCAGCCGAAGAGTTACAGGTTTGCAACTGGTCTAGCTAGTCAATTGTTTTCTTGGGCAAGGGACTAGGCAAAAATTGCCGGAACCCAGTGGATTAATGGGTTCTAACAAAGTGAAAAAACGTCCAAATCATGCAAAACACACTGCAATAGCTTTGATAACCTGATGGTGAGCATATTCTATCCAATATTAAAAAACTGTGAGGGTTAATGGTTCATCTGTCTAAATTAATGTTTAAATGGAATTACAGAAGTCAGCCATTGATAAAAAAGATATTTTTACCAGAAGCATTTGTATAACATATAAGATTTAAGAAAAATAATAGTCTGCATTTTTAGTGGCTTGTGTGGTTTAACAACTATGTTACAAAATTATGAACATTTATTATTAAAGAACTTAAGAAAAATGGCTTTAGAATTTGTAAACCAATAAACCGAAAACTGAATAGGTCAGGGACCAATATGATAACTTGGGCACAGGGCAGGTCTTAAGATAGCAAAGAAGATACTAACCTCGCGCAAACTACATGACACCATTGACCTGTGTTAGTTTCTTTTAAATAACCCTCTTTAGATGGACACATCTCGCAATTCTGAAAACAATTTACCTATTTACACTCGAATATAAAAAAGACAACTGTAATACAACACAAGTAATGGTTTATGGTGCATAATTTTACTACTCAAATTTATTAAGCGGGAATGAGAGAGACAGTAGGGCTTCCTTAAACAGGTCTTCTCGCCGCATCCGAAAATCAAACAACCAAACTCTTTAATGTCCCAGCTCTAGGAAAGTCACTTAGTGTGGTTTTCTTGGTGATTTATCGTTTAAAATCTGATAAATAACAAAAACTTAGCACACCAAAATTATCTAGGCAATGTGTACGTATGTGGTACTGAAATCTGAAGATTCCCTTTATGTAACAACTGTTGTCACTCCACCCAAGAGGATAGTATCTTTTCCCAGTTTAAACGGAAAAACACCATATTGCTTATAAAAGATATATCATATCTTTCCAACAAGACCAAACTTTATCCATTTCGACACCAAATTTGAGATTTTTCATTTTGAAGTAGCACAAGGTATTTTGTACATCGTTTTTAAAGGGTCAAACTGGACACCATACCTGAGAGATTGCACTTATGCACGCTTCACAAAACCAGGATTTCTTCTGTAATTTTTTGTTCTTTACTTTGCAGCAATCTGAGAATAAAATGTGTTTATCATGTGTCAAATAATAGCTTCCTCAAAGACCTTTATCTCACAATTAACCAAACCGTAAGTGAGATCTACAAGAGGTTCCCGTCTAAATGTGCAGAGTAAAGCTGGAGTTATCGATTACAAAAAGTAAAACTTTGATTGCAATCACTTATACTCCAAAGAACACAAAATTTAGTTTCTGGCTTGGATTGGTTTAAAAGCCGACCTCAGGATTTATATTGAAAAATGGTTTATTCTGTTATTATTTTTGTGAGCTGAACATGATTACAGGAGTCATCAATAAATTACGCGTCTGTATTTTTCAGACAGGTCCATTAGGTCTGAACAATCCTTATGGAACTACACCACTTAGACCCCGACTACTTAATACAATGGACAGAAAAAGGTTTAAATTGCATGACAAGGGTGTGACCTGTGAACCACTTATTAATTTTTTAAAACTACATAACTGCTTTTTTCACGAGAGGCACTTTTAGAAACTTACTAAATTATGTGAAGGTATATTGCAATCAAAATTGTACAATTGGAGTTCTTTTGACAAGCTATATAAGTTTAAAATTATAGGCTACTAGCGAAATGTCTGATAGCCTTCATATTTAAATTTGCAAAAACTCAAATTCCTTGTTTGGTTCAAACTCAAAGTTTAAAATATATATTTTTTCATGGCAAACCAAGTATCATCTTGTGGTACAGTAGTGTACCTTACGTACAAACTATTATAAACTATTCAAGAAAATTATATACTATTCCAGATATTATCCACCCTTGAACATTTTCTTTGTCTAACTTACACCACAGTAGTTTACTTACCTGTATGCACTGTAATAAAACACTTCTGGCAAGTAACAACGTCAAACTTTTCCTTTTTCTTTAAACAAACACAGCATATCCGAACAGCAGATAGATCAATGTTTCGTTTAACCTAAGAAATGGAAATGCAATTTAAGGTTAATTTTCTCTAGGGGTTGCACATGTGTCTGTGTAGTTGCATACATAATATTAATATTTAATATGGTTTTAAAGAATTTTTTTTTGAAAAATGATATTCAAAATGTTGTGGGAAGGTCAAACCATTTCTGCAGCATAAAACATGGTTATGAATCCAACAAAGTGGTGAAAACATGTGAATTTAATAACCTCACAATAAAACATTGTCATCCAGTATAGTATGAAAACAACTGAGATAATAAATTAGACGTCGAATCAACAAATAAGTTCAGTATCGTTCCACACATAATGAAAAATGTATACAAATTTGCCCAGCCAAAAAATATAGTTGAAACTTTAAGGGGGAAAGATGTTTATAATAGTTCTTTGCCAAATTACTAGTACTTTGTAGTTAAAGCTTTTTTCACACATAGTGCAGCAAATAAATACATGGCACTGACCAAACTTAATTAGATGTATTTTTTTACTTACATAGCTCACCGATGTCTTTAACTGCTTTTCGGCTTTCTTTAGCATATCCGCAATAACAGGTGGTACTCGGTAATATTTTGAAAGTATCATTTCATTTGTGGTTTTGACAGTTGGGACATCTGTGTTCGATTTACTCTGTTCTCTACTGGTACTATTACCTATTTTTTGAAAAATAAAACAAATAAATGTTGATAATTGGAAGGTATTATAGTTGTCCTACCATTTTCAGTTTTTCGTCGAAGCGAATTGGATGAAGTTCTGGCTTCATTTAAGTTTTCATCTTCAGATTCTGATGTAAATAACTTAGCTTAGTTTATTCACATTTTGCCCAGTATTAAAAAATTGCAAACGAATCAAATCACGACACAGGAATAGACGGCAAAATGAACAGTCGTTAAAACACGTCATTTAAAAAAAGGATATCATTTAATTAATATAGCGAACGTGGCCACTAAACCTAAGCGAAAGAACAATAATGAGCAAATAAAATTTAATTAGGCCCAAATGATATAGAGCCCTGAAACTTATTAATAAAAGTTAAATAAACTAGTTTGAGTTGAGGGAAAGGGCTTGGTATAAAAATGAGGGTCAGAAAAAAAGTTTTTTTAACCGTTACACCACCATTTATAGATATTATTCACTCCACTTTGTTGCTTACAAAGAAAAAATCAATAAAACTTGGTTGATTCTCTAAACAACCACCTTAAAATCAATCAATTATCACTCCAGAGGCTGGAAAATACTTCTGGCAATGTGGTGAAAAAATGAATCAATATAACAAAAAACCAAGAGCTTCAATATGTCATGTGTAAGTTACCATATTGGTAATGTCCCAAACAGTGTAGAGTGGACAACCTCTATTGGTTTGTTGTTTGTCTCTGGTAACCTCATTTACTGCAGAACTTACAAAAACTGAAACAAACCAAACACTTAGGAATCATTTCACACCTTCAGAATCTGAAGAGCTGCTGTCTGTTGCACTATCGTCTGTGCCCGAATTGTCTCCTATTGAGAAATAAAACTATTTCAAAGTATGTTATATCAGTTTATTTACAAATAATATTAAGGCGTAAACTTAGTTATCCCAGGATGCCACATCAACTGAATTCCCCTAAAATCAATTGCCATTTACAATACCAAACTGTCCATTTTTCTAGTCGAGAAATGTTAGTTATTAAGCATAAAGTCACAGAAGTAAAAATACAAACACCAACTTTGCCCAATTTATAACTGAAAATTAATTACAATTTATAACAAACACAGATTTCCAAAGGGGACGCACAAGAGATGTGTAAAGGAACACTCCATTTCTTGTTAAATTGACACGCTGCTTATGCCTTACCAACCCATTGGTAAACATAATCCAATATAGTCTTACTGGTTAGTCTGGTGGTTTAGTGCGACGCCTTTTATCCAAAAGGTTACAGGTTCGAAACTGATTGCTAGATACCCAGTTGTGTTTATGGGCAAGGCACAACGGACATTGCCTGAACCCAGGGGATTAATGGGTTCTAATAAATTAATGAAACATGTAAATCATACACAACACACTGCAATACTATTGCAGTGCAATAGCGCCAGTAACCGGACGGTGGGCGCGAGGTGATCTAACGATTGCCCGTGTGTTTAACCCCTCGTTTTCCCATTCACAGGGATAAACATGAACATCCTACCCTATATATACAAACCTGATGCCGCTTGGTCCTCCTGTACTTGCGTCACTTCGAAGTCCATGTCTTCCTCATCTTCTTCGTGGTCATCCTGCATCAACCTCAGGATGTTTTCCTCCTGGAGTTTTATCTTCCGCTTTCCAGGAGCCCTGGACACTGGAAGGAAATACAAACTTTAACAATCGTGGTGGAAGTTTCATCCAAACCTTCTATTTTATGTGTTTATGACACAGCATAGTTGTGACAAAAGAAGTTGTGGTGATTTGGTGTTCAGTTTGCTATGCTCATCAGCCGTTTGCTTATCAGTTTGTTTTTGCTAGCCCATTCAACATATTTAACTTTTTAAACAACTGTTTATATGTTAGTTTGTACTGTAGGTTCATTTGTTTTATGTGTTTATGACACAGCATAGTTGTTATGATTTGGTGTTAAGTTTGCTATGCTCTTCAGCCGTTTGCTTATCAGTTTGTTTTTGCTAGCCCATTTAACATATTTAACGTTTTAAACAACTGTTTATGTGTTAGTTTGTACTGTAGATTTACTTGTTTAAATGTGTTAATGACACAGTATAGTTATGATGATTTGGTGTTAAGTTTGCTATGCTTATCGGCCGTTTGCTTATAAGTTTGTTTTTGCTAGGCCACTCAGCATATTTAAAGTTTTAAACAACTGTTTATAAATTAGTTTGTACTGTAGGTTCATTTGTTTTATGTGTTTATGACACAGCATAGTTGTTATGATTTGGTGTTAAGTTTGCTATGCTTATCGGCCGTTTGCTTATAAGTTTGTTTTTGCTAGGCCACTCAGCATATTTAAAGTTTTAAACAACTGTTTATAAATTAGTTTGTACTGTAGGTTCACTTGTTTTATGTGTTTATGACACAGCATAGTTGTTATGATTTGGTGTTAAGTTTGCTATGCTCTTCAGCCGTTTGCTTATCAGTTTGTTTTTGCTAGCCCATTTAACATATTTAACGTTTTAAACAACTGTTTATGTGTTAGTTTGTACTGTAGATTTACTTGTTTAAATGTGTTAATGACACAGTATAGTTATGATGATTTGGTGTTAAGTTTGCTATGCTTAGCGGTCGTTTGCTTATTAGTTTATTTTTCTGGCTAGCCCAACTTCAGAAATATTTAAACCTTTTAAACAACAGTTTATGTGTTAGTTTGTACTGTAGGTTTACATTAAATGGTCAGCCATTTGCTCATAGGTATGTTCACTTGGTTATTTGGCATGTTTTTTTAAATGACTGTTCTAGTATAAATATGTACTTGAATCACCTATTGTGTTATGACTGCTGTTTTTTCAATTTACATTTATAGATACATCATTGACTGTCGGTTTACCGGAGCTATTCAGTATATTGTTTATGGTAGAAACATTTCTCTTTTTCCCCCCGTATGGAAAGTACGTCAATTTTCGCCGAGATCTCGAGTGTGCACGCACCAAATATCTAAGTGTGCAGTGTGCAAACGTCCAAGAGTGCACACCTTAAGTGTGCACACAATCTCCTTTTTATTACTGTTTTAGCAAAATCTTAAAAAGTGTGATAATGACCTACATCTTACATGCATCAAAATAATCTAAAGCAAACAGTTTACTTACTCATTGATTGGTACATAAAGCTCATATTTTACTGTCCCCGGAAATTTTTGACAAAAACAAGAAAGAAAGCATTTGAACACGGTAAATCAAGTTAACCTGACGAAACTTTGTAAAATCGGCGCCACTATAGAAAATACTCTCTTTAAGAAAAATACTTTAACCAAGGTCGTAGAAGTATGTTTTGCAAATTTAGGTCGAAAACCGATATTATTTTATTGTTAAAACAACAAACGTGGTGAAAATTGTAATCTTTAATGCAAATCTTCAATCACAATTTATAACTCTTTATATTACTTAAAGTCAAAGCAGAGTAAATACAAAAATATTCTCAAAGCGAAAGTGGGCAACGATTATAAAAAGGTTAAGAACCCCTGGTTTAAAGGGATGGTTGGTAATTTCTGATTGGAAATTCGTGTTTTTCGTTAACACACAGGCAATAGTCAGATTACCTTAGTTTAGTACAAACTATTTATCTATTGAGTTTAGGCAATTTAGACTCTGTGTTTTGCCTAAGGATACACCCGTCTATCCAGCGACTGGTTTCCACCCCACGACCGCGGGCAACCTTGCAGAGCGCCAGCGCTCTTGCCGATTGCTAGCCACCTTAGCCAGCCAAGCAAATATGTGATATATATAAGTTATTTAACGGATACAAGCATCGGTTGTCAACCGAAAGACTGTCGCAAGACCGAAACGAGCCGATGTTAGTCTTTTACGTCTGCGGGCAAAGACACTTCACATGAACACAGTAGATTAATGGGTTAAACTTAAACAGTAAAACTGTTTCATCACATATGCAAAAACATGGCAATAATCCCCATTAGGCTCCCCGACGGTGGGCACAAAGAAATCTGACTATTACCCACCCGTGTAATGACGCTCTCGCGTTTTTTCGACCTCACAGATAAATATAAACATATCTGGTCGTTTTGTTATATTTTCTGTTTCTTAACTAAATACTAATTAATAAACCAACATTTACTACAATAAAATTTTATTGTGACATGATAGGACATTTATGTTTTATCCGCGTGGATGGAAAAACGTGGAAGAGTTATTACAAGGTCAATCGAATACGCAAGGGGGCGTTATCACACTGGGAATCGTCTTGTTTTATCATGCCCCAGAATATTTTTTACGGTTGTGTGGCCGAATGGTTAACGCGACCGATACATCTACCGACTCTTATACAAAAACGGTCCTCGTGACGAGCCCATCATGGGTTCGAAACTTGGCTCGGTTTAAAAAAATGCGCCAGAAATTTTAAAACCTTTAAATGTTATGCAGTTTGCTTTAAATAGGTAATTTTTATTTAACTTTTTTTTTTAAAAAACGTGAAAAATCATGCCCAATATGGTTGCCAAAGCCTATATGCAGCTTGTTTTGTTTAAATATATATTGCGTTTTAAGTACAACCATCTAATCAAATGGGTTCAAAAAATATATTTTGCGTACCTTTTTTAAGGACACGATCAACTGGCAACCGGTTTTCGAACCTGAAACCCTTGGACTGAAAGGCGACGCACCAACCCACCAAGCTATTCGGACGGACTTGAAGCCTCAAAGAAACTAAAATTAACTAGCTAAATAGATAAAATATTATTTACTGCATTAAAAATATTCATTTTGTTTTATATCTTTAACACTATTTAAAACTTTTAAATAAAAATAAAATAATATCAGTCCCCGGTGTGTTCCCAAAACGCGTCACGCCCAAACATTTTCAAATCTCTTGTTGGCCCTCCTCGTCACAATGCATTGTCGCGGTCTGTTTGTTATGTGATAGTTAGTGAATAGAAAGCAGCCTATCGTAAATATAATAACATAGCAACGTCGGGCGAACAATGTAGTCACGAAACTTAAAAAGGTCAAAAAGCTGCGCTGGCTCTGTAGAATACATTTCCATATTCGGTAATGTATTCGTTGGACTATTCATTTTCTCCTTACTTTTTACGAAACGGGTGACGTAATTTTTTCCTTTGAGTTTACTCAGGTATAAACAGGTTATTTCCGAATGTTTCATTTAGCCCAAGATGTATCATGAAAAGACCCAGAACAAACTGCCTGTCGTCCTGTTCGGTGTCTCCTTGTTAATTTACATTTTTAGGCAGATGATTTCTTCTTGAGGTCTATATCTAAACCAACAGACGGTGTGATAGTTTAGTAAAGAGCTTAAGGAACTTCAACCATTAAATTAGACTATTAGTAAGCTAATGACACCACAGCATATTATTGTTAAAATGTATACGCCAGGAGGAAAACTGTTTATTATTAAGAGTAATTCTAACTCTGCCCCAAACGCTGATCTTATTTCAAGAACTAACCCCAAAGCCTTATTCATTATTTTTTTTTTCGATTTCCCCCTTTAACTGTTCTTATTTTAAAATAGGGCTTTTGCCTATAATGGGTGTTGCTTCTTATTTTATTCCCAAATTAAGTTTAATATTCCTAATTTATATTTTAAGTGTTCACACTTTGGTGTACCAGTACTAGCCTGAACACTTTTTCAAAATGGTGTCTTATTAACGGGAATTTTGGTGTACTCTAATCTGCCTGTTAATGTGTCGACTTTTGGGTAAAATTGTATGGATCAAACGGTAACCGTGGATACATCCTTTAATGCGATTTCTCCATTTGTCAGATAAAAATGTCACAATAATCCACAAATAAGTATTATATATTAGCTAATTAATAGTACCAGTGTGATGCAAAATTTAGTCCAAAAAGGTTGGGGTAAAAATATATTGCCTAGAAATTGAACTTTACAATAGGGATTTATCAATAGGCCTGTATATTATTATTGATATTGTATTTTATAATGTACAGGTAATGGTATAGGTGTTGGATTGACAAATTAAATTTTTATTGTATCAGCCTACTGGTTTATTGATATGGTTTGCTAGAATTATTTTCTCCAAGCATGACTGTTTTTTTATTGACATTTAAACAAAACTTGCTTGTACGAGGTACTGGTTCGTTATGTATTTACATAATATCATAGTGTGTGTGAAATCCATGATTATATATTTGTACCGATACCAAGGACTTACTTGCATATATCTATTTAGACAGTATATTTAATAAGGTGCTCTTGCGGAAATAATCTGGTGCTTGGTGCCAACACTGTATATCTGGATTAACTTGCTTGTGGTGCTTTAGCGTTTGGATTTATACTTTGGAGTTAAAAAAGTTTTATCACCTAAAGAAAACAACTGGTATGGTATTTTTTATATTTTTAATAATAAACCTTGTTTTTCCTAATGTGATAACTGTTCAAAAGTTTTGTAACTTTAATCAAAGGAAAATGTAAGATATCAGTGAATAAAAATTACATCCTTGAAATATGCTGGAAATTGCATCGTTTAAACTCAATGTTTCGACTTTTCGACTGTGCTCAAATCGTCCATAGTTTAAACATTTTTTAAAAATTAAAACTTAAAAAAAAAAGTTTATACGGGCTTTTATATAACTTCTTTAGCATCTTGACACAAGTTTACAGTACCATTAAATATATACTACGGTATATTAAATATCAGTTAGTGCAGATGCTCACAAGTTAGGAATGTGGGATAATACAATGTGTTTGGTTGCTGGTTGGTATGTTTTAAACATTGTTTTGCAGATTAAGAGATCATGATGCATCTCAACATAGTTTTCTGTGCCATTCTATCAATAGGTAAGGTTAAGATCATGGTACCTGCTTAGTAAATCGTATAAGTATAAACTTAACCGACTGGTTTTGGGGTAGGCTATTGACTTGTATAATGATATGTACTTTACGCTTTTTCATTTTTATTGTTTCGTGTCATTTTTTTAATTATTTTGTAACAGTGTCTTTGAACCTATTAAACTCCATTCAGTATCATTGAAAATAAAAAGTTAATGTATACTTTGTCTGCTCCTATCAAATTTATTAAAATAACTTATTATAACTTAAACAACCTGTGATTTAAACTGACAATTAAATATAACCAAACCGACATGCATATTTTACCTTATTATATACCTTTTCATTCATAGAAACAGTTTGCACATTTCAGTTTAGGGGTTTAACTGCCGATAGTCCAACACCAAATAAATGTAATCCATTAATGTTTACATTCACAGCATATTACTGCCATGGTGTCACTGTTACACTGCTGAATGGTCAGCCCTCTCCTGTGGTGACTCAGGTTACGTACCAAAACCCGATCATTTTGCCATGTTCATTTCAAGCACAAACTGGATCAACCAATGATTTCAGGTAAGTTTATGCATGCACATAGTATTTATATGTAGATATGTAATATGCTTATTGCAAGTACCGGTATTTAAAAGATATGGTATGGTAACTTTATCGTCCAATGCCATATTATAATATGCATGTTTTGTAAGGTAGCCTACTGGGTTTTTCAGTAACATTATTACCATAGACCTACCATTTGGGTTTACACTTTTAAAAATAATATTTTTACTAGTACAGTGCATAACTACAACAAAAAACGTATATTTTCCTTAATTTTGTATAGACCATGTAGGTCTAAATGTAAGCATTATATCAATTTTAATATATAGTGTGTACATTTTGGGTGCGTTTTTTTACATACCGGTATTATTATTAAATTCAAATGTTGTCCTTATGCATTTTCGTAGGTTTGAATGGATTTACAACCCAATAATAGGCGGGGGAAGTAACAGTGGCCAGAACATTGTTTTGGATAACAAAGTTCTGACAGATTATACAACTCGCTTCTCTTTAGTTAGCCCGGCCAATTTGCAAATAAACAGTGCTGCGAAAACTGATACAGGTAATAGGCATATAGATGAATATATATTTGTATTTTTTTTACAATATATACCTTATTCTAGTCTGTTACTACTTTTTTATTTAAATATTTTTTATTTTACACCTACTATTTTAACTTTAATATTTTCGTTTTTAGATACATATTGTATAGGCATGAGGGCTTAATAATATCAAAATGTGTGCAAACCACACATACAATTTCAAGGCCAAATGACATCAAATTCCCAGCCCCCTGTGACTATATAAACACCTTAATCACTCTTCCAGGTTCTTATACATGTCTAGTAACTCTGCCCCTTGACAGTCCAAGCAAAGGAAGTGGCACATATCATCTCACTGTACAAGGTAAGTTTATTTGTATTCCAATTCCGCCAGTGTTTGAGAATGTATCTTATGTCTTTGTGTGTTGGAAATTATAATGTAGTGGTTACAAAGAAATGTAGTTTAATTCAATATTTAACCATGGTAATTGTCATTTCTGGTAGTTTTTAATGATCGTAAATGTTACAAATTATTCAATTTCACTATACGTCCTTAAACATAACATTGCCGTCCATTGTCTTCTATTTCTCGTCTATTAAACATTACATTGCCTTCTTATTTTTTGGTTGTTAAATAAATCCTCTTTCCCAGTTCCCCCATCCACACCTCAGTGCACATACACTTCTGACCATGCACTTACAATCGGATTTTCAGCCGAATTCAGGTGCAACTCTATTGAAGGTAAGTTAATGCTGCTCGGTGCAATCTTAACACTTTTAAGTATTATGTAGATACTCCCTTCTATTACAAAACATTCTGAATACTTAAAACATGTTGCTGTCCCGTTTCTTTCAATAATTTTGGAAAGGGTAAAAAAACATCCATGTAATTTCGTTTCAATTTTAGGAAAAACAATTTTCAAGTCATTTCTTTACAACAATAATCCTAAATCTTCAGTGTTTTTATTTTCACATTCCACACAACAGGTGTACCTGCACCAACTTACTCTTGGTATAAGAACGGCAGAAAACTTCCACTAAATGGACAAGACGACATTAACTATAAAAACACAAGCTACAGCTATAGTGAAACAACTGGAATTCTAAAGTTTTCGGTGAGTGAGTGGTCTGTTAACCCGGCGCCATCAAATATTGTATGGTCACTGGTCTGTCTGCCTAACTATGATGTTTTAATGCTTTTTTTGTCCCACCCTACTTTTTATTTTAAAGTCTGACTAATACAAACATATATATATATATATGTTTAATTCAACATAAGCATACCAGTTTAATTCAACGCAAGCATTTAACTGTTTTAAATGTGTGTATATATTGACATTTTAATAAATTCATTACATTTTACAAATAAAAGAAGTTAATTAATGTGCATATTATAATTTTTTTTCGCTTTTGGGAATCAATTTTTGTGTGACAATATTCATTTCTTGGAATACTAGGTACTAGTAACTGGTAACGGTTCCGCTTACAATAATATATAAACATTTAAACTCTGCAAAATAATTCTGTATGCAATTCTGAATTCTGTAAAGGTACATAAGTATTGTTGTAAAATATCCATAGTAGCAAGGCTAATTTCAGTTTATCCATAAAAAAACGTCAAGAAAGCACAACGCATGGTCATAAAGTCTCTTATTTCTACAGAAAGTGACCGTTGCTGACGCTGGTGCATACTACTGCGCTGCTGCCAACGTTTTGGAAACAAAAACCTGTGAACCAGCCACCATGATTACAACTAGTAAGTTTCTAGAGGTAGATTATCCCTAACAGAATCCAGTCTCCATATATGTATTGGTTTAACTAAAGCCCAGTTATGCATATAATAAGATAGTAGAGTTTTAGTTTTTTAATATAATATATCCATTCTATGCAGAATCTTTAAAATTTATCATGGTTAAGAATTGAAAGTTAAATTTAGCTTTGTTTTTAATCAGTGTATATTATGTACTGTTACCGGCATATATATTTATTATTTAGTCAAATAAGTTTAAATGAAAAAGTCATTTGGTGTCTCTTCATTCATGCGCCTAGCATAATTAGATGTACATTTTTCTACAAGTCCGTAATGGTTACAGTTACCATGTAACTGATTATCTTTGGTAACCAAACACTTTTTACCTCCAATAAGCATATATATTATGATCAGCAATTAAATCTGATAACTTTATATAATTTTGTTTATAAAAATTAAAAAAAATTATTGTTTTTGTCTGATAACTTTATTGTTTAAATTTTAAAAATAAATTAATTTAACCTCACTGGTAACAGACCATCACATAAAGGAAATACACACATAAAAGTTGTCATAGTGGTTAAAAACACGGTTGTCTAGTCCAGAGTTCCTATATCAAGTCAACCTTTTGTTGAGTAATCAATTCCACCATTCAAACAGTCATACCTGAGCAAACAAGAGAAGAGATGTGTTTCCCGCCTAAGATTAGATGTCAGTTTGAGCTGAGTTAGTCAACCATTATCCCGACTGTTGAATTAACTGATTATTTTGTATGGCTCTTTAACATGTATGCTGGAACCACTGATATTGACATTACAAAATGCTTTTTTGAATTTTGGATAAATTTTGTACAGTTTACCATTGGTTCCTCTTTTTGAACAAACCGAAATTAGTTCCCTTTTAAACTTCTTTAAACATTCTTTTACAATAAACTCTTGTTGCCTAAGTAAATTATAAAAAAATATCATCTTCTTAAATACAGAAATTAAGTTATGGCAAAATAAAAGCCCATTCTTGGTTTTTGTGTGACCTTTTCCTTTGGTCCATGCACACTAAATGCCTCTGTAATGTACCTTATGACACACATATGAAAATACATGTTCGATTGTATTAATCATAACTCAAAACTGAATACACAGAAATACAAACATACATTATACTATATTAAGTTGAAATTATTATTTTTTTAAATACAATTCAAACAACACAACAAAGGTGAAATTATAAAAGCAGGGTTCAATTTTCACACATGACACACCTAATTTTTCACCTGATAATATTGGCCGGCCAAAAACATAACATATTTTTTCACAGAAAACCAAAATGTCGGAATGATCGTTGGGATCGTGTTCGGTGTTATTTTCGGTCTCCTGCTCATTGGTGTCCTCGTGTGGTGGACATGGAGAAAGGGATACTGCGATGGTGAGATAATTAACGGCGACTAAATTTTTAATAAATTAGGCTTCAATTCAAGTTGGTTATCTTTGGTCCTTATAATTCTGCACTTCATGTTGGTTGTTGGTTGTTGGTTATCTTTTGTCCTGACTTTAATTGGTGAATTTTATGTTGTATCGACTATCAGAATATAAAATTTTATGTTGGTTTTTTTTCTCCTTTTAATTCTGCACTTTATGTTGGTTATCTTTTATCCTGACTTTAATTGGTGAATTTTATGTTGTATCGACTATCAGAATATAAAATTTTATGTTGGTTTTTTTTCTCCTTTTAATTCTGCACTTTATGTTGGTTATCTTTTATCCTGACTTTAATTGGTGAATTTTATGTTGTATTGACTATCAGAATATAAAATTTTGGTTATCTTTTGTCCTTTTAATTCTGCACTTTATGTTGGTTGTCTTTTGTCCTTATAATTCTGCACTTCATGTTGGTTGTTGGTTATCTTTTGTCCTTTTAATTCTGCACTTTATATTGGTTATCTTTTGTCCTTTTAATTCTTCATGTTATGTTGGTTATCTTCTGTCCTGATTTTAATTGGTAAATAGGATAATAGATTTCAACAGATGTCAGATTTTACTGAAACCTATAAATAGTAAGACTTAATATAATTTACTCGGTATCGACTATCAGAATATAAAATATGTGACACAAGGTTATACGACAACTTGTTTGAAGTCTCTAATTCAGTGAACAGCAAAGCTGTGAAGTCTGTAAGATTCAACCATACTTGTTGTTGAATTAGGTTTTTAAGTTAAGTAGCCTATACAGTAAACATGGCAGATTGGCAGAACCAAACTCTTTTATTATACAAGTTAAAATACATAACCTTAAGTTTGGTGTTACAACTTATGAAAATATTTTTTTCTGTTGGAATAAAGTTCTATGCCCACATTTACTGAAATAGGATTGAAAATTTTAACTTATCACCAGATAAATTATTACAACTGGCGAAATGGCTGTTTACTCTTGGAAAACTCATTTTTATCAGTGTATTGGTTTATCTGGTGACCAAATGAAATTAAGTTTAAATCTAAAAGTAGTTTAAAACGACTTGGCTTTGTTAGATACAAAAGCCTACGTGCTATGCTTTGTATGACAAATACTTCAAACATATCCTAGTTAATAATTCACTCGCTCTATATGTTTGACTTGCAACCCTAACGTTTTACATGTCGTTCCCAGGTTTTTCAAAGACAGATGACGCGGATGAGTGAGTTTTATTTTATTTCTATTTGCTTCCAGTATGTACGTGGGACAGTGTGTTTGGTTTGGCCTTTTAACTGATATTTTTCAAGTGTAGGCTAATGGTGACCACTGAAAAATGTTTATCCCATAAAATTATGGCGCATTTGGTTTCCAGTATGTACATGGTACACAGTATATTTTGCTTGGCCTTACAACTCATTTTTTAGGTCAAGACAGGGTAAAAGTGGCCGCCTAAACCATTTATCCCATAAAACTATTGCGCAATTCCAGTATTCCAGTATATACGTAATACATTACAGTGTATTTTGCTTGGCCTTGTTATAACTCATTTTTAAGTCTAGACAGGGTAAAAGTGGTCGCCAAAACCATTTATCCTATAAAACTATTACGCAATTGATTTTTATCATTGTGTGTATTTGAATAGGTCATAAAAAATACAAATACATTGTAAATGGTGAAATTTCAATGTGGAACACATTGTTTAAACGTTATGCTTTTTATCCCCGAACTGTAAATGAGAATTGTTGTTTGGGCCAACAATAAAAGTTTTTATGATAGCGAACACGCCTAAATCGTAAAAAATCATCAATTATTTCTTTAGTCCAACCATTTTGACAGGACAAAATGATTTAAAATTTACTCTCGAAATTATTTGAATTTCGTAGCATAAATTTTCTGATTGATTTTAATCTATTCCATTTCCAATTCAATAATTAGTAATTAAAGTAACTTCTGAAGCATAAGAATTCGAAAAGAACTAGTTTACTTTCTAATTTTCTTGAACTTTATTTTACATTCATTTACAAAGGGTTGAATCTAACTAAACTTTAGTTTCACTTACAAACGGTTGAAACAATTAATATTGCAATTCACAGGATTGATGACGATGGTTCAAATGATGTGATGCTAGATACAAATGGACCCATAGTAAATAAACCACCAAGTGAAGCAGGATCTACTAGAAAGGTTAGCTCATACAACACCTTTAAGGCTAATTAGTTCATGCAAATTTAGTCCATGCAGATTTTTGAAGTTGTACCATTGTACAACTGCATGAAACCCGGCAATGGTCCAAATATGTTTAAAGTAACGTTCTATATCTTTGCTACAAATCATGTTAAAGTTAGATGTGTTATTCTACATTGGCTTGTACTTCTTAAGTGATGTTTAGTTAAATGGGATGGGCCGGTTAATGTACCACTTGTGTATGAGTACGACACTTATGCAGAAAATATTATTGTAGTACGGGTAAAATTAAAAGGAGGGAAAGCGGGAAGGTGTTAGTTCTGGGGTTAAGATTAGTGTTTAGAGCATAGGTTTAAATTAGTTTCCGTAATTTTAGTGTGAAGTTTCCCTCTTCCCGCTTTCCCTCCTTTTAGTGTTACCCTGTAGTACAACATATAAGGTTTCTGTACACTTTTGTATGATGTTCATAGTGTATTTAGATTTTAATTCCATCTATGCATGCTATGTGTGTTGAATCATTGTGTATAGTCATATTGCACGAATAACCAAAACGTGGGTCAAATTATGTAGAAAATAACCAACTTAGTTTCAAACTAATGGAATCGTTTTGAACTATCAAATGCATTAGACCGCTTACTGCAATCAATACCGCTTGCCGTTTGTTTTGCCATAGCTTTCTCCAAAGTCCAAATGTAATTCTTTCAAATCAAGAGTAAGAGACGCCTACCAATCGCATAGCAATTAGTAGCCCATTATACAAGATACAACGTATACATTTGTAATGGAATGTCGGTAATGTAGTTCACGTAATATAAGCTACCCGTTAATTAAAGCGCAATTTATCAACGGTTTTGCCCGGGGCGCCATTGCCACAGAGTACTAACCAAGTTCTTGTAACTTGAATCGCTTAAATGCATAATGCGATTGCTAAGCTGTGCCGCCCAACACGCAATACTTTATCAAACGCTGGAATGAAATTAAAAAGAAGTCAAAAACGGTAACAATAACTCCAAAATTGGGAACACATGACGCTGTGGTGTTCAGTAAAACGCATTCTTCCATCGTACGCTTTAATAGTAGTTTAAAAAAGGAAACGGCAACAATAACTTTTGTGAACACATTTATAGTTAAAAAAAAGAAGATGTGAACACATTTAAGTTGTTTGCTGAGATAATCAGTTTACCAGTTACGTACGCTCTCGCAGCCAAAGGGATTTAAAAAAAATCATTGACTTAATTGAAACGACTTAAGTATCTCAATGGCAAGAACCCATATGCACGTTTGCGGGTATATTATGATAGTGTATCGTCTGCTCTCAATGTAAACATTGGCAGAACTCCCTTACATTAGTGCACCAGAGCACTGAAGGACAAATCGCCCTCGCCGCCATTGATTTAACTCGCAGTTTCGCTGTAACCTAAACACGGTTGCAAATTACCAACGCATGTCGACGTGTCGATTACGCATTTGACAAATGACGTATTGGGGGTCAATTGGTGTCAAAATTGCAGAACGCTGGAAAGTTACCTGTGTTTACAGAGTAGTCTCTGTTTCGAGTGTATTTAGCGAAAACTTCCTACTAAGGTATATAGAACGTACAGCAAAACACCCGGTTTCACTTAACACCGATTAACGTTAACTTCACACCGATTAACGTTGATTAACCCATCACAGCAAAACCCGTCGATGATTATTTGAACGCACCAATCAGGCGCCGAGGAGGTCACGTGACGCCGCCGCCAGCCGCTTCCAATCTCCGGAGTCATTTTTTTCTGCTTTTTATAGACAATTTCCAAACCACAGTCGTCGCATATGAACTGACGGAACATTTACACGGCGGTTACAACACCACGACCGAAATATACGGTCTCATACACGAATCTCTTTGATTCCGCTCGAAAATTCCTAACTCCGTGATTAATTCCGGCTTTGTAGATTTTGATGACGTAATCCTACTAATCAGGGGCAATTCCCATTGATAATTCTTCCCTTTGATTACGTCACGATCTCATTGATTCAATTTCAACCGTGCTCGTGATTTGTCATGACTTTCTCCTTGGCGTCATATTTTAACGTTCACCATTTCTTTATTTCTATCGTTTATAGTCGTATAACCAGGCCCGCCGTTTTTTACCCACAATGGCACTATTTAACCGTGTCCTTCCGACCAAACATGCAGATAAAACTTTTTTTCAAATAAGCCTCATTTAAGTCGTTTTTAAAGTGAGCTTCATTTAATTATTAACCGCAATACCACAAGATCGAAAGGCCTAAAAAAGACCAGCACAGGTTTTACCATCCAACTCTGTTAATTTCGAGTATAAATCGACACAGTTTTGCAAACCAACAAACAGCCGATAATCAACTCCCCCCAAGAGATTTGGCCAATAATTATATTCATATACACCAAGCAATTTCCACTATGCAGCAAGCTTACCTTCCCACCAAGCTAAGCCAGTGTTTTCCCCCCATGTTGACCTAACGTGCACCAAACAATAGGTTTATTAACCAATTTCAACGGCTGTTTTATTAGCCTTGTCCCAGCGCTCTCAATGTGCCATTATATAATTGTTCCGATCGATTTTCTTTCATTAAACTTATAAAGTCAAATTCTAATATCGACCAAGTAATGGGTATCGTTTTTCAAGTGCAAATTACCATCAACAACGGCTTCGTCTCTTTTTACAGCCTGATTTTTAAAAACAAGTCTGTAAACCAAATTTCTGTGTTAACTAAACCATATTTTTTGTTTTTTCTGTGTGAACTAAAACCACCTTTTTTCTGTGTTAACTAACCCCCATTTTTTTCTGGTTTAACTTAACCCTTTTTCTATGTTAACTAAAAACGGCCTTTTTCGGATATTTCTTTCAAAACGTCCTCATTTCTGCAGCCCGAAGGTGCTGTCCGTGTCATGCCGTAGCAGGGTTCGAAATTAGAACGCAGGGCTTGAAAACCCCAGTTCGGCATGTAGATTTCCTGCCAGTTTTTACATCTTTAAAAACGTAGCTCCAATGAATTTCATATATATCTTTTAAAACCTTTTTTTAATTACATTTTCCTTATTCCAACATTCAAATTAAGTTTATGGACCACAGTATTTGCAATGAAATATGAACTTACTTAAACTAACCCCGTTTTTTTTCCTTTTTTTTAAACGCTTTTGCTGTACAAGTGCTATACAATTTCGACAAAGGCTTACGAATTCATATATAACCGTAGTTGTGCCCTGTAACACTTATTTTCCTGCTTAAATCGGAGCAAATAATGAACCAGTATCGTAGTTATGATGTCATATATGTATATAAGTGTAATTCTAGCGTTTCTAAATCGAAATGTAGTACCTTGGAGTGATATAGTACAAAATGATCACCGTCGAATTGTAAATACATTTGTTTTACTATTTTTTTTTGTTTTATAAGGCGCGAAGGTACCCGTAAAATGTAGCGTGTAAAAATTCTCTTAGATTTGGTTTGCGTATGAAAATTTATTGACTAGCGTTCGCTTTTATTCCGTTTGTTTTTTCTCGCTGTAAATACAACACACCTAATCTTGTATCAACCTCATATTCGTATTTCAACAAAAAATGGACTACTGTATTTAGTTTTAGTTTAGATTATTCATTTTTTCCCCCAGTGTTAAAAAAATGGCAAACGAAACGAATAACGACACAGCAACAGGAAAAGACGGCAAAACGAAC
This sequence comes from Ciona savignyi, assembly GCA_000149265.1. NCBI lineage: Eukaryota > Metazoa > Chordata > Ascidiacea > Phlebobranchia > Cionidae > Ciona > Ciona savignyi. The sequence goes on along the minus strand of CH003410.1, from coordinate 184,192 downwards.
AATCGTTAAAACACGTCATTTAAAAAAAGGATATAATTTAATAAATATAGCGGACGCGGCCGCCAAACCTAAGTGAAATAATTTGAATAGTGTTATTAGCCACACTAACGAAAGAAGAATTGTTCATTCTTGTATTTACCACGTACATCCATCCATTGCCTATGTAGATCACTGGTCGTGTCTGAATCGATTAAGGTGCCGAACCGACCGCACTTGTCAGTAATTTAGATTGGTATTTTGTACAAGAGTCCATTAATTCATCTGCATCGAATAATACAGGCGAAGTAGCAACGGACAATAGAGCAAAGAGATTGGTTAATTTCGGAAGTTACACCTTTTCACCGAAGGGAAGAAATGTGTGTTTCCTCAATTGTGAAAAGTTATATCACCGTTGTGTGTTCTGCGACCTTTTAACAACTGTAATGCAAATGTCTGGCAATGTAACAACTGTACTACAAATTCCCTGCCCGATAACAGCTGTGGTGTGTTTGAAACAGGTTTACCATTGTTGATCAGCCCACAAGAGACTTACGACACTTACGGTGTTACATCACACGGGAAATCGTCGGATTAACGAAGATATTGGGTGTATATTTATGACAGGCATGGCCAACATACGGCCCATTTTGATCGGCCCGCAGACTGTATCTAACCATAGCCTGTAATTAAGGTATTTAATGCTATTCGTGTAATAATCACACCCATCAAGAACTTCATTTTTCCACATCTGGCCCGCCGACTAGAGAAGTTGCCCACACCTACTCTATGACGAGATGTTCATATTGTTTTAGGTGGACCAATCGTTTAAATGGTTTCAGCTTTGGGTTGCATCCATGTTCATTCAGCAGCGTGTCCAAGGCCACCACGAACTATCTTGCGGCATTTACTTTCTAAAAACTTTTCTACCCCACACACACACTGGTATTCGTAAGATTACTTGAAGCCACCATCGGGTTAACGAAATTATTACAGTGTGTGGTTTATGACTAGGATGTTAACACAACCCTTACTCTAGGAAGATCTGGCTTCTTCAATCAAGTTAAAACATTTAGGATTTGACTTGTATATCCACACTCACCCAAAATGGCCAACCCAAAACGTTTTGTTGGTTTGAATCGACTAAAACTCTACAAAACGTTTTTGTTGGACCCATAGCAAAACGTCTTTCTGATGTAAATCCAGCCGTAGACTTGTCCGAGTAAAATATAACACAAACTGTGTCTTGTGTATATTGTAGTTGAAATCAAGTGGCCAGCAAAACGTCTCTTCTGATGACAGTTTAATACACCATCAAAGTAAGATGGAATGACTGCTGAGATAAGTCAATGAGCGACAATTCTTTCCTCAGTTTGCATTGAAGAGATATGGCTAGCTTTTACGGTATAGTTAGAGTTAATCAGTTTATTCTTTTTAAATTATAATCATCTACGTGAAATTGCCTTTATTACACGCAACTCTATCCTGTTGCACCATAATCCTCTCTCTCCAGGTAACTCAATACTCCAAAAGGCAACTCAGTAGGAATGTGCACCCTTCATTACTGAAAGCTCCAATTTAGATAACCCAATTAAACTGAGGCTGACATATTATGTCCGACCGGTTAGTCTGGTGGTTTAGTGCGACGACTAACCGAATGGTTGCAGATTCGAAACTCGTCGCTAGCTAGTCGGTTGTGTTGTGTCCTTGGGCAAGGCACTTTACGGACATTGCCTAAACCCAGTGGAATGGTGAGTTTTAAATTTAAGGAACGTGTGAATCATACACAACATAATGTAATAGCTGCGGGAACCCGTCGGTGGGCGCGAGATGATTTGTAGATTGCCCGTTTGTTAACCCCCATAGTTTTCCCATTCACGGGAAACATAAATATTCTATCCTACCCTAGGCTAAAAGGTTAAACTAAAACTCTCTAAATATGTATTAATCATATACAATACACTGATATATCTCCGAGTACACAACATGCCAGAATAATCTAACTATTGTTTGGGAATTACTCCCTTTGCATTTTCCCAACACGTTGATATAGGATATTTTGTTTTATTTCCGTTAATATGAAAACTACGGTTAATCTTCAAGACACTGAAGTGATTGCACAGAGTAGTATAAGCTTGTGACATTTTATTAGAAAAACCACGAGCCTGAATAATGATTTTATAAAATAAAAGGCAAAATAATAAGAAAAAATTGTGAGTTTTAAAGAAGGAAAACTGAAACAAGGGAAAGAGGGAAACTGCAATATGAAATAAAAATTAGGCCATTAGGGTTTAGTGATAAGGCTGGATTTAAGGTTAGCGTTAGTTTGGTGGGGGGTTTAGATTAGTATTTGTGTTAACCTCATTGGTTTTCCCTTCACGGGGATAAACATAAATATCCCATCCTATCCTCCTATTCCTTATTGAGTTTTCCTTCTTCCTTTATTTCAGTGTTTCCCGTTGAGAAACTTTCAGCAGAATATTATAAACATTTACCTAATTGTGCGAATCGGGTCGAAATTTAAACGTACGGTGGCGGATAGTATGTCAGCGACATTTCGATTTTATGAATCAAAATTGAGTGTTTGGCGGCAGCTTTTTCATATTCGGGAGATGTATGGGAGTATAAGTCAAAACTCTTGTTGATTTCAAAACCTTCAGTAAAATACTTGAGTATTAAAAAACCTTGGGCGACTTTCGACATGTCGCCCAATTTCGAAATTATAGTTCTGTCAATGATACCATGGCACCCGGTATGAAAATGAAATCACTATATGTTTTTATAGTATGTTGTACACCATATCACACGGTTAAAAAAACACTGATTTAGTTATTGGTGTGTTACATTAATAAATTATATGTTCTTTGTATTTTAAAAATGTTACTAACATTTAGGTTTTTGTATTTAGCCCAAGTTTCTGCTACGTTTATTCTAACCGATTATTCTGCCAATTGTGGTGATATCAAAGAGCAAGATATTAATCGTCAAGTTCAGTTTAATATACTTTTACCAATGTCGGTGTAAAAAAACATTAAAACGGCATGGGATAAGATATTTTTGTTTATCCCCAAGAATGGGAAAACCAAGAGGGTTAGCACATCGGCGATCGTTAGATCACCTCGCGCCCACCGTTAGGTTACCCGGGCAATTGCAGTGTGTCGTGTATGATTTATAGTTTTAGACGTATGTTCAGTTTGGTAAAACCCATCATTCCATTAGGTTTAGGCAATGTTTGTTAAGTGCCATATTCTAGAACACAACCGACTAGCTTTAAACAAGTTTTGAACCTGCTACCTTTTGACTGAAAGACGACGCACTAACGACTAACCCATCAAGCTAATTAGCAGACTTTGGTGTAAGTTGTGTGGTTGCAGACGCAATATAAAAATCAAACATAGATATCGTGACGTCATTTACTTCTTTTCCACTTATTTCTGCTGTGCAGGAAGCTTTTGCACAACCAAGTTTTGGTACATATGGTACAGTAAGCACGGAACGATAGTGCTTACCAAAATAACAGCTTAAAGTTTAGTATATTCTTTGTTTTTACGGTAAAAACAAATGTAGTTATATACGCAATGGAAAAAAGATACCAGACTGAACGTCATTTATTACGTAAATATACGCAAATTACGTCGTTAGTACAGGTACAGGTAGGGGACACTAAAAAGAGGAAAATGAGAAAATTACCTAATAAAATGAAACGTCAGGGTTGTCAATAGGGCTTGGGTTAAAGTTAGCGTTAGTTCTGAGGTTGAGACCAGTGTTTGTGGCATGCTTAAAATTATTTTACAGTTTCCCTCACTTTACTCGTCCAGACAGACGTGGCTAACAAACTTAACTTAAAATTAAACTTAAACCAAAGTGCTGTTGTGCTACGTCTGGTATATAGCAAGAGCAGCAAAAAGACTTTAGATAGCAAATTCAACAAATGTACATGAGTATATCATTTCTCTACATTTATTTCTGCTTGCAGAAACATATAACTTATGGCCTGTTTAAGTTAGTGTTAACTCACGTCTACACACCCTGACATATAGCACCGTGAGGTAGCTCTAAGCAAATGAAAAAACTTGAAGTTTATGTAGAACCTCCAGATGGCGGGTGGGGTTGGTTGGTGGCTGGTTCCGCCATGTTCGTCGTGGGCAACTGGGCGGCTATGGCGCGGTGCTTCTCTGTGTTCTATCTGCCGCTAATGCACGAGTTCGGCACTGGATACACTGAAATTGCATGGATCTTTGCTTACTATCAAATTGGTTACGGAACTGGAAGTAAGTTTGTGCTTTTATTTTATTGTTTGCCTTTTTATCCTGCTTCTTTGTTTAACTATAACTCTGGTTTTCTTCTTTAATATTATAAAGGGAGGAAACTTAAACTAAACTAAACTAATGCAGACAATTAAAATTGGGTATTTTTTCGTCTAGCCCAAACTATATATTGATGATTTATAAACTAATTAAAGTGGTAACCTAACAGTAGTTAAATAAAAATTACTGACTCGTAAATGCTGTAATTTGCAATCAATTATTTTGTTTTAAAAACGAGGCTAAACTCTTACAAAAAAACACATCATTAATCTATTTATATATCGTACATAGGTTTGGTATTGCCCACATGCTACAAGCATGTACAGTATCGTACTGGAGTCATGATCGCTGGAGTTGTGTTATCTCTTATGTTCATTTTGGCATCGTTTTCGCCGTGGCTTTGTGCCATTCAAATTGCTTGTGGGCTCGTTTCAGGTCAGTTAAAAGGAGATTTTACATAAAATGGTAAATATAACTCATCCCCGGGTAACGCAGATACTGCAGTGTGTACTATAAAGCTAGTAGATGATTTTGAATCTTTCGGTTTCAGGATTCTGCATTTCTGCTTGTATTCTTGGCAGCATCAGCTCGGTGATCCGATACTTTGATAAACGAAGGGTTATGGCAAGTCAGATGGCTTATTTGGCTACATCAATTGGCAGCTTTGCTTATTGCCCTCTTTTTCAGTTTTTAAAAGAACAGTACACGTGGCGAGGCGCTTTTCAGGTGTGTTGTACCCGGATTTATTTAAATATTTCTACTATAATCTAGGGCAATATACCATGGTAAATTTATCTCTGGGTTAATTATTGTTTACACCGAGTTTTTAATCAAATAACACACTACATTTAGTGCACATTGCAAGGATAAATATACTTGTGTTTATTCCTTAGGCATGAAACGCACGGGGCGTTTTAAATTCGTTTTAATCAGAGCCGCCAGAATGACACATAACGACAGTCTGGTACCTAAGCAATGACATTCTGTTGTTTAAATATCGTTTTTGCTGTAAACGATTTAAATATCGTTTTCGTTTTTAGTCATACGAGTAACACCGAGATTAAGCAATGCCTAGTTTCGATGCAATAACTTTTGTTTGACGATCCAACGTGATATGAAAAATTGTAAACCACCCACTAAATCCTTTGCATGCAGGTGATTTCTGGAATTTTTCTTAACCTAATAGTAGCCGGAGCTTAACTACGACCATTTACTTTAAAGTCGGATATTTCAAAACACAAACAAACGTAAATATATTTTCCGTATTTTTGCACACGTTTGGTCTACTTAGTGGTTTAGAAAAATACCGTATAACAGTGCCTCTGTCGTATTCAGCACACATTAATAGCCTCATTAACCCGACGGTTTGCATAAATGATAATTTGACTATATTGATTTTCCTTGTTATAGAATCTCTGTGTATTCTTTTTTCCAGGAAAAGTGTCCTTTATCCAGCAAAACAGCTGTCTTAGTGTATCGCCGTTTTGTCGAAACCGTTCGCTAGATGGTCGGTTGGGTCCTTGTGCATGGTACAAAGCGGACATTACCTGAGCCCAATGGATTTATAATTGGCTTCTACGGAATTCAACAAAACAGTGCAATACCTACGGTAAACCGACGGTGATTGCAAGGTAATCCTTGCAATAACTCTTTTTCATGTTTCCCCGAGATATTTTGACATTATATTTGACCCATGTTTCCCATTTACGGGGTGAAACATGACTATCATACACTAACAATTTTACACACTGTACAGAAAATTTGAGTTAGATGTTAATGATGTCACGGAGGTAAACGTTGACAGCGGTTTGACTGAACAACGCACTCAAATTAAAGCACACAAAAGAACTTGGAACTTAAGGTCTCTGTTCAAAAAATTCGACCTTGATTTGTTTATTAAACCTGAGTTATATCTTTACGTCCTGGATTGGTTCTTTTACGCAGTTTCGTACTACCATGTCAACGTGTTTCTAATTCCATATGGTTTGGGTGAGTTTAAGTTTTAACGTTTCTTCCGCGTCCTTTAAATTATCATTAACATTAAGGTACTACGTGGATCAGGGACATTGGCTGATATCCGAGCTATTGGAATGTGTTTGGTTCTACATACTGCTTCCCTTTGTTTTAGTTTTTAATTTAAATGGTTCACGCGATGCCTGCTAGGTGCCTTGCCCAGCAAGGACAAAATCGTCTTTTACAAAAGATCACCGTGCGCTTGCCGTCGCTTTACCATAGCTATTGCAGGGTGTTGTGTATGAGTTTCGAATATGCAAACCTTCTGCTGAAAGTGGATGCACTAATGCTTCAAGCTAATTCCATACTGAAAATGGTCTAACCGCCTAAGCGGAAGTCGGGCATACTCAAACAAACTGTATGTTTCTCATAATACCAAACAATGTTCTGATACATCATACGTATTATGTTATAACCTACACAAGGACAACTTCTCTTGCTTTCAGAAATTGGATTATCTAAACTTGAAGCTCCGATGCTTGTGTCGGCGATTGCCTTTGGCGAACTTGGATCAAGGATTGTGTATGGGCTTCTCTTCGACAGGCTCTCAAGGCAAAATCTTTACGTGGGAATTGTAAGTATATCCGAAACCTTTACATTTTACCGCTCTAAGTTTCAACCCATGATAGGGTTGTTACCGCGCTCACACCGTTGGGTTGCCAAAGCTGTTGCAGTGTAATGTTTATGGTTGAGTCTTTAGTTCTTATTTAAATTAAAATCTAGTTAACTATTTTAAGTACCTTTTGAAGACTCAACCTGTAAAACACTGCTTGGTCTGTCACCCCTATGAATTCGACAACCAGATAGATTTCGGGTCTTCTGTTCTTTAACATTCTTTGAGTCACTTATTGTTGTAAATTTCTATAAAAAATTATACCATCTCAATCACATAAACGTTTATTATTAGGTATTTTTTTAAATATTAGGTGATTTTGAAATTCTGTGCTGGTGTTTGCTACTTCATCATACCGTCCTTGCAAAGTTTCACATCATTGTTGGCAATATGTGCCACAATCGGGGTGCTTATCGGTGGAATGGACGCAGCCTACGGCGGGGTGCTGCTGGTCGATTTGGTCGGTATCGAGAAATATTCTTCGGGTTACGGATATGGCGACCTTCTCATCTACGCACTTTCAATGGCCAGCTCGGTTTGTTTAGGTGAATTGGAATTAATTACAAAAGATTTTCAGCAGACATTTTGTATATATGGGTGATAATTATTAATAAATATGGGTAATTGGGCATCGTGTGTTTTTCTCACCCGAGTTTATTCTGTGAAGTGTTAAATGTCTGTGAAGTGTTAAACCTTTACGGTTACGATCTAACTAGGTCACAACCGACTAATTGGCAACCAGTCTCGAACTTGCAACCTTTCGGCTGAAAGGCGACGCGCTAAACAACCAGGCTAATCGCTTGGACAAGTGATATTTTTCCCACACTGCATTCTCATACATGATATTTCCCGATATTACATGCAGCTGCAGTGAACGTTGCTGATAAATCAGTTCTACTTTTAGTTATACTTATAACACATATTGTTCACAGGCAGTATTGTCGACTGGACCGGGAATTTGTCAATTCTTTTTCCGATAGGTGGCGCATCGTTACTAGTTTCGGGGATCCTGTTTTTCGTGACGATGATTCGAATCCGACAATCAGGAAATTTGTGTAATACCACAACATAATTCTTTTTATTTTTTTTAAATATAAACCATTTGATTTTATTTATCATGTATGCATAAATGGCATTCTGACCTATTAATATACCTTTATGCGTGGACGGATCTGAGTGGGACCATCTTAGTCATGGTATTTAAATAAGTTTTTTTCTGAGTTAAAATGCTGGTAATTTCCCAATGCTTGAACGTTTCGAAGCAACATGTGCTTGGCTGCGTGCCGGTGTTCTTGTTTTACTGTCGTATTTTGTAATGGTGCAGCAGAGCTTTTTGAAATAAAGGTATGGATTGTGCAGAATTTTGAATGACAGCACTTTTTGTGGGGTAAGTTTTGCATTTGCCTCCAATACGCAGTTAGATCGTAATTTGGAATGTAATAAGAAATCTCTCCATGCAATCTTTTACGAATGCAACAGATTAAACTACATTAGTTTTGACTACGGTACCGTCGTGTAGCCTTATGATTAACGCAACCAATACACGAACCAACTATACATACAAAAGCGGTCTCAGTGACGAGCCCATCCTGGGTTAAAAAATGACCTCGGTAAAAAAGAAAAAAAGGAAACATCAATCGGAGAATATTGCTAATTTGACGAAAACGTGACTACAGTAGCACACGACAGATCAATGAACCTTCTGTGACGCGTTTGCCTGCTACAGTGGCAGTCGTCATCAATAAAATTGATAATCTAATGAATTTCTCATCGCCATTGCGCGGTTTATTGACTTAAACCTGCTAATGGTTATACAAAATGATTACATCAACTTCTCCCCTCAACGAACAACACTTGCGGTAAAAGAGGTTTATGCTGACCTTATGGGGATCGGGGAGGGTTACTGTGGGAATAATCAGTGATGGGATTTAAAATTTTTAAAACGGGTTCTCTTTTGTATCGTACTTACTAACAACAGGTTCCCTAAAAGGGGTATTGTCTGTAAAAAAAGCAAGAATCGGATCGGTAATTATCCCGACGTTCCAAGAACGGATTAGACCGAACCCATGCGAACCTGTTGAATCCTATCACTTGGGATAACTAAAAGGTGAAAGGAAATGGTAATGAGGGGCAATAGCACACTAAATAAAAATTATTACTATGATGTTAGCTTAAGGACTTGGGCATAAAGTTAGCTTTAGTTTTGGAGTTTAGATTAGTGTTTAGAGCAGAGTTAGAATTATACTTTCCCAGTTTTCAGTGAGTTTCTTTACTTCCCTTTTTGCCTCCTTTTAGTAGTGACCCGGTTACTGTGTTTAAAAGGAGGCGGTTCCCTGCACCAACGCATTTGATTGCATTGCACATTTTAAGTGCTTAAAATTGGACAAGGAGATAAAATACACTGCGATTTGATGGTTCTCTCTTCTTTGTCCAAAATATTTATGGCGGTCCGAGCTGAAATGATTTGGCGCTGATTTGGTTTGACTTGTAGCACCGGAAGGGCATTAATTTTTAATCTCAGAGCAATTATAGGGACGAAATAATAATTGCACGTACGATTTGTCGATTTGTCACGTGACGCGTTACATGTTTGTTAAAGAATGATAATTAGGGAGGAATTCAACTTAGTTGCGCGTACAAATGTTAAGGGCAACATTGGATAGCGAAAGGCCATGTGTGCATTGTTTATAGAATGTCCATTTTATAAATATGCTGTTGGTCTGCAGACAGATGTATAGTGTATAAGCAGGTTGCCAGTATATAGTCAACTCTGAACTTAGTTCAATTGGTATCCATGACCAATGCGGTTTTGGTTGTTAAAGTTATTGCCGAACTGCATAAACTGTAGATCACGAATGTTGCCAAAATCAAGGACTTTCAACATCTCTTTAGTGGTTGGGTCAACGATGATATAACGCAGTAAAGCAACATTATAACAGTTATAGTACTAGTCTGTATGTTAAGTGTTCTTAATCATATAGAATGTAAAAATGGCATTCGCTTTTGCGCTACAATGCTACTTATGCGTCGCACAGGCCTTTGTTCTTGCAATTAATAATCTATAAGATAATGCAAAAGATACATATGTAAATGTCGTGGTTGACAGTGAAATCATGTATATTGGAGTAAAAATGAGTAAGTGACGATGTTACCTAATTCCCACTTACACGCATAAATGCAGTAAAGCTGGTGTGACCGAAACGTTAACAGGACCAATACATAATTATGAAACGTCTTAGATTGATTCAACTGATTTTAATGGCATCAACTTAAACGCGATCGAAAAAGGAGCACAATATTATTATAAGCCACTACAGAGTAGTTTTAAAAGCACGGCCTCCTGCTGCACATCGTGATAATTTATATTGATATTTGTAGAGTTGATAACAATAAGCCCGTTTTAAATACATCAAACGGTCTTAGCAGCAAGCCCGTCTTAGCAACGAGGGTTTGAAACTGCGGTAAAAAATAGAGCAATCATAACCCGAGAAGGCGCAAATTTCAATGTAATATTGCTATTTCATTGCCATGCAATGTTCATATTGGATTGGGAACGCTAATACAACAAGGCTTGTTTTATAGCTAGGTTAACAAGAAGGGCCATAAATACCATTCAACGTAAATCAGATTCACCCATTGATTTTTTAGCTTATATGGAGGACTGACCCGATAGCCATTGATTTTCGGAGAATAAAACTTTAAAGCTTTCTTGGACGAGTTGTTAAATCGAGTTAGGGGATGTTGGCTATTATATGTAACCTGTAAAGCGACGTGTGTAAAGTGACGTTTTTAACGAGGAATAAAATTTGGGAAATATGAGGTCATAGAATTGGAAATTCCGTCCTAAAATACAAATAAATCATCGTTTAAATTTTCGATTGATTTTCTTCATGTAAATTTATACTTTAAAGCGAATAATTTACAATGATAGTCAAATTACAATGTAGAAGTAGATTTATGTCATATATATATCAGAATTGAGTATTGAATTGAATTTTGATTTCATAGCTTCAGTTTTCAGGGTTTAAGTTTATTTTTACAGAAAATATAGTAACAAATAATAAATATACAGATCAAGGCACAGTCACATTTCAAATTTATCTTTAGCTTCTTTGTCACGCGAAAACCCGCCTGATTTATGACTAAATCGATAGAGTCGTCCAAAAATGTTTCGAAATTCAAAATGCTTCCAAGCAATCTACATTCAACAGACACTTCGTACGATGGCGGCGAAAACGTAGTTAAAAAACTATTACAATCAAGTCTTTAGTCAGTAATTCGAAGACGACAAAAAGCAATTTGGAAAGGTACTAGGTCTCCGACAAGGTAATCGACACGAAAAGTCGATTAAAGTTCGTCAGTGAACTGATAAGAAGTAAAGTATATGCGCCTATCTATGTGTATACGTTACAGTAGAGACCGGTTATCCAGTTAGATTAGCATAAATATAGAGCTCATATAGACTGCCCGATTCAGATTTTGCAAATACCCATTAGCATAAATATAGAGCTTATATAGACTGCCCGATTCTGATTTTCCAAATACCCATTAGCATAAATATAAAGTTCATATAGACTGCCCGATTCAGATTTTCCAAATATCCATTGGCATAAATATAAAGTTCATATAGACTGCCCGATTCAGCTTTACCAAATACCACACTCTGATCTATTCCCATAGCGCACAACTTGTGTATATTTATCTTGCATAGAAAGGCTTTGCTGTCCAAGCCATCATGCGTTTAAAAGCATTGCGGTTTGCGTCTGTTGGGCTGATTGACTAACATAAACATACGTGGTAATATGCTATACCTCGGTTATCCTATAGTATTGTATTGGCTAAATCGATCCAGTATATTTTTTTATTGTGTGTTTGATTATCTCGGGTAAATTTGTTAATTATTTAACGCTATGCGCTTTTATGTTAAATATAGTTTAATTAAAAAGTGATGGTAAGCCCGGTCGTATAATTTCGATATTTTGCAGACTTTTCGTAATTAACCTCCAGCGTTTTTACTCAAAATTTTGCATTTTGGGTAAATCTCAAAACGTGTTTTTGTATTTTTAAAATTGCCGCGTCAGTTGACTTTCTGCTGTTTAGTAGAAAGATGTTTAAGTACCCTTTGATGTTCATTCTGCTATTAATATTTTCATCAAGATATATGTGATTATCAATGCGTTAATTTTTAACCGAAAATCGCATTTCGTATCAATTATCGTGAATGGCCAACGTGATAGTTGTTTTATTTATAGGCTTGGCAAACAAAATCATTTTTTACTCATCGATTATAAATAATGCTTTTCTCATTTTCCATTTTACGAAGCATTCCAACGAGAGCAAAATTTTAGGGAAAACTGAAAATAGGGAGGGAAAGCGGGAAGGAGGAAAGGAGAAAAGTACGCATTAAAATGAAGATTAAAGTGTTACGGTTAGTTTTAAACACGAGCTTGGAGTTTAGGTTAGTTTTGGGGTTGAAGTGTTTAAGGCTGGGTTAAAATTAGTTTGAATAATTTTAGTGAGCAGTTTTTTTTTATTTCTCGCTTTCCCTCCTTTTAGCGTTGCCCCATAATGATAAATACAGTTTCGATGACGCCACGACCCTTACAGGCCTGGTGTATGTAAAGAACATGATTCAGAGTTTTCCTCGTTATGTTTCATACAAGCCTGGATTCTGAATGGTAATTTGCTAGTCATAAATCAGGAATTTTGCTCAATATATTTTTCGAAATAAGGTTTAAAATATAGTTTAAAACTCATTGAAATTCTTCCAGAATTTTAACATAAGAGTAGTACGCACACAGGGCACACCCCTTGCGGTTTCGGTACGTCATATTTACCGGTTTCTAACGATGCCTTTTAAATCTACCTTTAACCGCCATTTACAAATATTGGATTTTAAATCCTATTTATTTTGAGCATGTGTATTAGAATCGATAACCCATTAGGTTATTCACACAAAAAAACGAACTACATTTTGTCGGTATTTTTCGGTTTCCATATTTTATATAAGGTTATTTACCGTGTTTACATCTTGGAAAAAAATCGATAACCCAGTATTTAGGTTATTCACAAAATAACGACACGCGTTTGTAGTTATTTTTCGGTTTGCACATTTTATAGAAGTTACTTTAGCGTGTTATAACTAAAAAAACAAAATATAAACTAAAAATAGGGAGTTTCTTTATCCCGTGCTGGTTTTTAAGTTTAATTGCCTCCTAACAAACGCCAGACTGCCATGTGTCGGAGTACCACCACGTTGTTCTTGTTTTAATTAGCGCTGGTGAACAAGAGGCCCTTCAGTTTGTTGACATCGGGTAAAACAGTACGTTCGTTTTGGTCAGCAGGAACAAAATAAGCAAACAAACTTAGCATCTACAAAACATTAATATTTAAACATAATCTATGCTGGCCAGGGCGACGTATTAGACCACTTTGGCCTCGCAAACTTTTTACGTCCCTAGTAGTTTATCTTAAATCAATACTTGGCTAGAAAACTTTAAAAACCGCAAGTTGATTCGTAGATTGTTGATATGAAATCAACTGTACCATGAACTTTTTATGAAACGCCGCTATTGACAGATACGTGTAAGCAAAAACTTGAATTTCAAATTTTCGGAACAAAATAAAGACGTTTCGGAATGAAGTTAATTTCCATACCTAATCCGATATTGCTCTTAATCCTATCAAAAGGGCAAAGTTTACATAACAAATATTTTTATTTTGTAAGCTCTGTGTTTTTTTCGGACATTTACAACATTTTTGTACCTTAATTGTATTTACGATGTTTTGTGTAATCAATTGAAAATACCTTCCTGTTTATTAGCTTGTTCGTGATACTACCATCAGATATATGGCGGTTGTTTTAGCTAGTGTTTATTTGGTCGCTTATTATTTCCCTTTTTGGTTGTTCTATACATTCTTCCTTGGAAATAATTAATTCTGTTTTGGTATATTACCTTTATAAGTGGTGGTCGATACGGTTGTTTATGCAGGAGTAGGCTTTACTGTCCCCACGTATTAGATTACGTGCTGAAAAGATAAAAGTGCTCGGGGAAAAGTGGCCTTTGCACTTTCAGATTTTAAGTGACAGAAGTCATCACCCTAAAGCCGTAACCTCTGGCATAAGGGATTACGTATAATATGACGTTGACATCACGCTATTTTAAGATCCCTAATACCGACGGCTGGTGTATTATTCGATAATGGAATTTAAACTGTTGAGATTCGGTGATGCATCAATCGATGCCAGTACGTGTTAATGACTGAGTTCCAGGTTCATTTTTCGATTATTGTGCGAATATCATATTCAGGTTATCTTAAGTACATATTTAAAATCAATAATCAAACCCTGGTCACTGGCACATTTTAAACGGTGGGTTCTGATGAGGTTTACTTTAATTTAAAGAGAAAGTCGAATTGAGCGGACAGCTGGTTTAGGTAAACATTAACAAAACTTGTAACTGATAGTGTGTATTTTTAGCTGTAGTCATTAAGTGTGGGGTGCCGAAAGGACATTTGCCAGTGAGAAACGACTCGGAGAGGGCCATACTAAAGTGGTGTTAGCAGTGAGAGTGTAACAGCCTGTAGGCATGTCCATCAATCATTACAGAGTAGTACGACGACAGACGCAAGTTGGTAACTAAAAATGCAGACACCGCTATTTTGTGTGTAGCAAAATTAAAAAAATGCAAGAGCAACTTTAATTTCGGATTTGATTAAGAAAACAGGTTGGATCTGTGCAGAAAAAAGGATGGTATACACAGAGATCCTAACTTTAGTCGTTATCAGTCAGGATATCTGTTGTGTATTATATTCAAATGTTAAGTATTTTCGTGCTTAGATATTTCAAAGTTTAAATCCTGATTTCAAAGTTAATAATACAGTTAGTGTTTTAATTTATTATGTTCAGTACAAAACAGCAGGCTACCGTAGCGGTGTAATGGCACATGCCCATGCATTAATAATCATATTACAGGAAAACCAATATTCAACGGTGCTCCATTGTCCCGCTCGAATACCAGGCAATAATTACGGACTTAACGGAACAATAAGTTTAATCAAGGAGCCAATTAGTCGTTATATTGTCGAGTTAAACCTATTGATCTCATCGATATTTTGTGGTTGTCTAAAAGCAAATGAGATAATACACAGCATGCTGAAACGGACTCCCTTTAGTTATTAGTATTATAAGTAAATTAGGTTCAAATAGAGAGTTGTATCCTGAGATATTATTAACCCCTGTATAAAAGCCTCGTTTGTTATATATTCTAGTATATGATTTCTCCCGTAACCGGTTAGCCATTAGAAGGTGTATTTACACTTGGTAATTAGCTTAGTATCAAACAGTACCAGTAATAGTGCGTGAATAAACAAATATTTGAGAACTAGTTTCATTACACTTATATCAATGCTGGGGTTTGTACAGCAACGTCGGAAGCGTTTAAATCTATACTTTGTGGTTTCTTTGAAACAACATACGTAGCCTGTGGAAGCTACTCATTTGAATTTAGGTGTTTTGTTTTAGTTTCAAAGCTATAGTTTGGCCATTATAGGGTTGATTTTTGTCTTAGACTTGTAAGTTTATACTTTAAGTTAGTACTTAATGACAGTAATTGTTCTGTATGTGTGACTTTGTTCTGACACTAATTTGTACAGATTATTTTGTCTTTAAACAAAATTTGTAACCCAAAACTGTAAATCCAACATATGGAAAAAAGAAACACCACAGCAAATTTTAAACAGCATATATGTAGGGTATCTTTAGTCTCTTAATAATTAAATAAAAAAATTCCGGTAATACATGCATATGTTGAGTTACGCCAGTTTTCTGTCGTGATTTTTGCTTCCGTAAACAGGATTAACAACTGTGGATTACAAGGTTTTAGTAACGATGTTTTCCATGAAAGGTATAGGAAAAACAACATGCTTTAAAACGAGTTAATATCAAAAGAACATTAGTGGATGTCGGAATGGCAAATGCTACGGATTTAACGTCATTGACTGTGTCACAAGCCGGACTCAAATATGACGTAAGTGGTGTATGACATCAAACATTTTATTTAGCGAAATACAAGCGCCGTTTAGCAGTGTTGATTTTACCCTTTTTTATGATAGGTCTGTTGATTTAGTGTAACTCTCCTCTATTATGGTTAACGCAGTCGGCTAGTGTGGGCTGTCACGTACATCAGTTGTTTTCATAACCACCAGTATCGTTAACGACGCTGGATTAACCACAAGCCTCCGCTGTTAAGATGAAGTCCCACAATGTCAATTAGCTCGCTGACATGGCGACAACAAATGCGATTAATGAGCTATAACCACTAATTCAGGATAATCCTGGTTGAGTTATTTCGTGGATCAACTGTTTGCGTTTTGCTTATCTGTTGCGTGTATTATAACGTTTAAAATGGAGGGAATAAAATACGGTTCTGGGTTTTATAGGATAGGATAAGACATTCATGTTTATTCTCGGCATTGGGAAAATCAAGGCGTTTAACACACAGGCAATCGTCAGATCACCTCGTGCCCACCGTCGGGTTACCGCAGCTACCAATATCTATAAGTTTACAAGATTGTGCTAAATTATTGTTTTATTTAAAACGCCATGTCACACTTTTTTAAATTATCTTCATTATCACCAGGAACCCGAAAGAGGCGAACTACTGGTGTACATTGTAGCTGAGGTCGTTATAGCGGTCATCGCATTACTCAGCAACTTATTCGTATTGATTGCCATTGTCAAGTTCAAAAATCTTCAAACCTCAACTTACTGGCTGCTCGCTAGCCTCTCCGTCGCAGATATATCGGTTGCGATTGTGGGAATTCCCAGCGCTATCGTTCTGCGAATAGGTGAGTCCAAGTATGCGATTGCATACCGTCTGTCGGGTAATTTAGTTGAAATATCCGATGGTCCATATTCAAAGTGTTAAGTTCATCCATTCTGTGTGTAAATTATTTAAAGCATTACGAAATTTATCTGCGGCAATTCTTGTCTAAGATCCTTAGTTATTTTTGGTCAAAATTATTTGGTGTACGGTAGCCGTTTTTACCATTTTACATTTAAATTTAGGTTAGCCGTTTACATTTGACATTTCAAATTATATTTTACCATTTTACATTTAAATTTAGATTAGCCGCTTACATTTGACAGTTTTACGATTTTACATTTGAATTTAACATTTTAAATTTAAATTTTACCAACACCTTATAACAATTTGTCCGACCGGTTAGTCTGGCGGTTAAGTGCGTCGCCTTTCATTCGAAAGGTTGCTGGTGCAAAACTGGTCGCTAGCTTATCGGCTGTGTCCTTGGGCAAGGCACTTTACGGACATTGCCTTAACCCATCGGATTAATTGGTTCCACCAAATTTAAGAAACTTGTGTATCATATACAACACTGAAATATCTCCGGTAACCCGACAACGGGCGCGAGGAGATCTGACGATTGCCCGTGTGTTAACCCCCTTGGTTTTCCCACTCACGGGAATAAACATTAATATCCTATTCTATCCTAACAACTCAATTTCTGTCATAGGATTGGTCATTTTTGACGATTCCAATTCTTCAAATTCCATCGACAAAGCCGCAGTGGACCGAACAGCGTGTCTTATTATTGTTTCCGTCGTAATATTCCTCACCCAAGTTTCAATTTGGAGTCTTCTGCTTATCGCTGTCGATCGTTTTGTTGCTATTCACTACCATTTAAGGTAAACTCGTTGTTTGTGTCATTTGAATATGCATTGAAATAAATGTTTAGGTTTTGCATTTTTGTATATTTGCTTTCGCGTGTATTTTTTACATTTTTATCTTACTATGGGTTGTTTTTACGACAGTCGTTTTGCCGTTTTTTCCTCTACTCGTCTATATTTTAATTGTGTGTTGTTTTAACCAATGTTTAAAAAAATAGAATAAACTAAACCAGACCTGTGTTAACTATAAGTGTTGCGATACAGTACTTTCATATTACAAAACACTGATTTTTTACTCCGCTGTACAGTAGATTTGTATTACTTTGCATGTTTTTCCCACCCTTTTTTACCCTTTTCCTTTTGACGCAATTTACCAGCAATTCTCCTCTGACGTAAAGGTACCGCGCAATCGTGACGTCATTCCGGGTTAAAGTTGGCATAGTTGGAGCGTGGTTGGGCGGTGCATTGATTGGGGTTGTCCCGCAGATCGGTTGGACAGCTGAACAAAACAAAGACATCGAAGACGGGTAAGAGTTAATGTAGCTCGTTTAATTATTTATGTTCTATATACGATCATGATTTAACTACCAAACGTCAATCACCAAAAACAATAAAAAAAGAAATGTTGATAATACACCGGTAGATAGCTATTTTTAGGTCATTTTTTACCTTATAGTGTAATATAAGGCAAAAGAAGCAAATCACTGCAGGGGAACAGGATAATAAGGCAAAACGAACAGTCATTAAAACACGTGATTTAAGAAAAGAATATAAATAAGTAAATGTAGCGGACATGGCCGCTAAACCCAGTCAAAAATACCAAAACAAAAAATTAATTAAGATGATATTAAGCCCCAAAGGAGGAGTGTGCGCTACCCCCTAATGGTCGTGTGGTTTACGAAGACTTTTTCTCTCGTTTTGTATTTAATTTCCATATTTTCGCTGTTTCATATTTCCATATTTTAGTGTGTTACAGTAGGTGCTGATAACAGAGAAAATAGCTATCACTCGTTGTTTTACAGTAAACCAGTTATGTAAAGTAATTATTTTCCAAAAATTACGTAACTTCTCTTCTGTTGACCTATGGCATTTTAATGACGTGTTTCTTTAGCTCGGCATCTGTAGAGCGATGTGCATTTGAGGAAGTCACCAGTATGGATTACATGGTCTACTTCAATTTCTTTGGCTGTGTTTTGCTCCCACTTGCCGCCATGTTTGTTCTCTACTTCATGATCTTTAGGGTAAGTGATAACTTGTCTTATAGTCTTCCTATTTTTAAACAATTTTCAGAGTATCGCACGGTTGATTTTTTTCACCCGGTGAAGTTTCGAACCTATAATGGGCTCGTCACTAAACGCGTTTTATACATAGAAAGCGGTATATAGATTTACCGTGTTAAGAATTCAACATCACAACCGTTCGCAAAGCTGGTTTGTATGTGAGGTCCGCCACATTGAGGTCAATGTAGCATTAATGCTTACCAATGGTGACACTTATCGAACATTATTAAACCCTTTATTACTTACTGACGCCATTTTTTCTTTGGAATAGAAATTTAGTTGTATCCGTAAATACTTTAAAGAATACCCTACTTTAATCTCATACCTAGTTTTCTTATTTCCTATTTAAACCCAAGTGTGTGTATAGTGAGCCCAGTTGGTTAGAGCGTCAGTCGGAAGATTGTTGTAACAAAACCAACCGCTTTGTCTAGTTGATTGTGCCCTCACAAGGGATTTACCGAAACCAGTAGATTAAGTGGTTGAACTAAAACAGTTGCAACCTCTCTATTTTATACAGTACACTGCAATGGCTCCGATAATCCGACAAAGAGCAGGATGTAATCTGACGATTGCCCGTATGATAACGTCTTCCTGTGGTATAAATCATAAATATTAGATTCTTAAACACTTATGTTCACCATACATTTGACAATGCAGCCAGTTTATATCTCTATATTTATAGTACTAAATGTATATTCATAGTAATACATGTATATTCATAGTACTAAATGTATATTCATAGTAGTATATGTACCGGTATATTCATAGTAGCATATGTATATATTCATAGTACTATATGTATATTCATAGTAGTATATGTATATTCATATTACAATCTGTATATTCCTATTACTATCTGTATAAACGTATTACTAAATGTGTATATTAATAGTAACATACGTATATTTATAGCACTATATGTATTTTGTAAATTCATAGTACTATATGTATATTCATAGTAATATCTATATATACATAGTACTAAATGCATACGCTTTTAGTCCGCGAAGCAGCAATTACGAAAGATTTATGCTGACGTTGCGTTTCACCGACGTCGGAAGCTTTCTAAAGTGTCGATTACCTCAATCCGAGAACTTCTACATGCCAACCTCGGAATATCCTCTCCTCCGAAGCAGTCTTGTAGGACTGAACGATTAAAGAAGATGCACATCAAATCCAAGAGCTTGGACATCGATGCTGGACGGGATGAACTCCAAAACTTTGCACAAACAACGGAAATTAGGACTTTACCCCGGGAAATTACGGCGAGTGCGATGGATAACGGTCATAATTTTAACAACAACGCCAAGGTCACTAACTTGACGAATTCTGTACCACGAAATACAAGTAGAAGCAGCATTCGGCGTAGTTTGTCATCACCAATGGTAGGTTAGAAGTATTTACTAGGTTAAAAATTATGTATATATATCTGTATGTAGCCACCCGGTTATTTTAAATTTAACGCAGGGGGAACTCCCTAAATCGTTTATCCAACATGGTTTATAACGCACTTACTGGTAAACTTTGTAAATGTTAGCTAATATGTTTTAGATATATAAAAATGTTTGCATGCCCAACAATGTCTATTTACATTCTTAAACATAGGTTTCTGGTAATAAATAATTTGATTTTCTTCTGTACAGGATACGTAATGTAATTTTAGGTCCATGTTTCAAACCAGTGATTACGATAGGCTATCTACTACCCCTTTTTAAATCATTTTTATGTATTTTACAGATTTTTAATCCACAGATTGCAATAAACGAGACAGAAACTGCACCACCAGTCCCCAATAAAGAAGATGTTCCTAAATACAAGCGTACGAAACTAAAACTGCCAGTTTTCCGTCGAAAAGAGTCTAAGAAATCTCCGTGTAATATATCTCCAACTATTGATGATTATAGCACGCCTGTCAGCGAATCTCCTTTTGTTTATGAAATCGGGCGTTTGGACTCCGACGCGTCATCTTGCGGCACAATGGATCGACATACCCTCGACAAAGAAAGCGAAATCACAAGACGTAAACTGCGCAGACGATCCAAACTGATTCGCAAGGAGTTCAGAGCGGCAAGAAGTTTATTCACAGTCATAGGAGTATTCGCTCTGTGCTGGTTACCGCTTCATATTCTTAACTGCATAACTTTATTTTGCCCGAGCTGCGGGCGGTCGAACTGGCTGATAGATATGGCTATACTTCTATCTCACGCAAACTCGTTTTTAAACCCAATCATCTACGCTTTTAGACTCCGAGAAATGAAAGTTGCATTCCAAAAACTTTTAGGTAGTTTATCCAAGACTATGAAGACTGCTTTGTGTTGCAATAGGAATACTATGATGTACAGTGTCGCAAAAACGTGATAATTGCTTCCAAATCTTGCACAATACACACATTTTCTTCATTTACATAAATATTGCAAACAAGAAATTTGTTGGTTTGTCATTAAGTTTGCTAAAAACTAGAGAGTGTCAACCACGTGTTAGGAGGCGTTCAACTAATTATTTTCCCTATCTCTCCAATGCAAACTGACCTCACTAAAAACGACTGTCACTCAAAATCCTGACATAGGAAGTCTTAGATTTTTTCACAATTTAAAATTGAAGCTTGGATCTGCAACCTAAACTCAAAACCCTACAAAATTTTGTTTAAAAATTTTGAGCCCATACCCCTTCGTACATCGGCAACTTTTTTCCAACAAAACAGCTAGCAGATGCACATTCAACACCTTTATTTTACAAAGCACTGCTTCACGATTACAAAACTTTACAGCTAAACGAGAACACCGGCGCGCATCCTAGCACATGCTGCTTTCAACAAAACAAACATTGGGGAATCACCACCATTGTTACTCAGCAAAACACTAGTTTAAAAACAATGACTCATGGAGGGTACCACTCGTCACATCCTGCCGTTCATAGAGGTCTTAATTGGTTATACGCCATCTTGGAAACGGTGACCGTTCCAGTTTGGTTTAAACTGTTTGAACTTACTAGTAGAGGTCATTCTGTGAGTCTCCGGTCCAAATTTTAACCGTTTCGGTTGACTGCTTCGGCTATTACAGGCCTTCGACTGAAGGGTGGTCATTCTGTAGATTTCATTTGGCGACAGTGTCACTGGTGATGACTGAAACTCTTCGTACACATTAAAATTCACTGCTTGATGTTCCACAAGTTTCAGCACATTTTTTCACTGTAATTTGAAAGGTTTAAAGTCCATAACCAGGGTACAAATAGATTGTTTTTGAGTAAAAAAACACACCCAATGTCACCTTTGAGTCTCGTGTGACCACATTTTCTCCGCCTCCACTTCTTTCACCAATGTTTGACAATCAAGGATGGTTAGGATTGGTAAGTTTTTATATCTTCTGTATGCATAAGTGTCCAACAAACACATCTAGGCCTTCACACCTGCCCAAAAATTGAAAAATATGAAAAAAAGGTACACATGTGGATACCAAGAGGAGTACATTTTTCAGTCCTATATCACAAATCGGATTAACAGTCTGTATCGAAAGATTGTCTGGTATTTATAAAAGCCATTCGAAGTTAGGTTCTTGAAAAAATATCCGAACGACCCTCTACCGGAGTGAAAATAACCAAAAATGAGAAAAAATGACTAATTAATTACTTTGCTAATTAGCATAAGTAATTAAGTGTAAGATTTTAGACAAACAGTTGACTAGTAACATTTATCCACACTCAAATTTCTATAAATTTGGAGATTTTGGCAAAAAATTCAAAATAGCCCGTTTTTCATTTAGGAGGCGTTCAACTAATTATTTTCCCTATCTCTCCAATGCAAACTGACCTCACAAAAACGACTGTCACTCAAAATCCTGACATAGGAAGTCTTAGATTTTTTCACAATTTAAAATTGAAGCTTGGATCTGCAACCTAAACTCAAAACCCTACAAAATTTTGTTTAAAAATTTTGAGCCCCACCCCTTCGTACATCGGCAACTTTTTTCCAACAAAACAGCTAGCAGATGCACATTCAACACCTTTATTTTACAAAGCACTGCTCCACGATTACAAAACTTTACAGCTAAACGAGAACACCGGCGCGCAGCCTAGCACATGCTGCTTTCAACAAAACAAACATTGGGGAATCACCACCATTGTTACTCAGCAAAACACTAGTTTAAAAACAATAACTCATGGAGGGTACCACTCGTCACATCCTGCCGTTCATAGAGGTGCTTAATTGGTTATACGCCATCTTAGTCAACACTACATTAAACCCATTTCCGTCAACGATGTATGTTTTTACATGCAGAAACAATCGGTTCCAAATGTACCTAATCAATAAAACTGATACAAATTTAGACCGAACAGGCGGAAAACCCCTCGCGTTTCCATGTCCGCTTAGTCCACTTTTCCGGCGTACCGTCACCGATCAAGCGCATCGCAGGGAAGAATGGCGGTTAAGTGCGTCGCCTTTCAATCGAAAGGTGGCAGGTTCTGAACTGGTCGCTAGCGACTCGGTTGTGTCCTTGGGCAAGGCACTTTATGGACATTGCCTGAACCGAGCGGATTAATATGTTCTACCAAATTGAAGAAACGTGTCTACCATATGCAACACACTGCAATAGCTACGGTAACCCGACGGTGGCCGCGAGGTGATCTGAAGATTGCCTGTGGCTGTGGGTTAACCCCCTTGATTTTTCTCATTTCATGGGGGAAAAAACATGCATATTGCAACGTTTGAACACACGAATAAATCAATGCACTTTACTCGGGAATCGATTCGCGGGACCGACTGGCGTCGGAATAACTGCGCGATGCGTTTAATAGACAGTTCGTTTTCCTTTGCGGCTTGTCAACTCGTTCTTTGTTTATTCCGGCAGAAGCGACTTTTGACTTGTTCCTTCTGTCAACTATGCCACAAAGTCTCAATAACCTAGCGCTTAACGCGCCAGGTGGCAGTCACCTCGGTCTCAGCCTCGTTCACTCTCCCTCTGTCAGTCAGTCCCCCTCTCACGTTCAAACATCCGTATTTATCTGGTGCTCCAATTCCTAAGAGAAAAACTGCATGATGCCCGTTTTTGGTCTTATTCATGTAATCTTTTCTCTCCAAAACCACTTATAGATTCTCTGCTTCTCATTCTTGCGACAACATCTCGTGTGATTGTTCGCCCAAAATAGACCCATTAGCTGGTCTGTCTCACGGGAACCCCATCAAAATCCTTCGTAGTTCCGAGCAATAACTGACGTCATAATGATTTCCAGAGATCAAACAACACTGACCCTTAATTGACGTCATAATGTTTTTCAGGTCAGCCTTTGCACGCGATCAATGACCAATACTGGCGCCATAATGCAGTTTTAAGTGGATGACGTCCATCTTATCGCGGATGTTTGAATTGAAGTGAAAACAAGGCGAACCGCTGCATGCCTTCCACCGTTAAAAGGAAAAATCAAAATTAAGTCCATTCTTCCACATAATGTATGTGTTTCATATTAAAAGTTTGTTAGTAAAGAATATACAAAACATTTTTAGTAAGACGAGTGTGTTAATAATGAGAATATATTCTGTGTCAAAGGTTGATTCTGGCTTAATGCAATTGTTAAAAATCCCGATGCAGCAACACATTTTGCTCAAAAGGCCATTATAGGGCTGTTATTTTCATATTTTTGCTTGATACATATAAGCCGTTTGGCTGTTTTCGCATATAGCAGCGATTTGCTTAAGTAACTTGGGCGGTAATATTAAGCAATAAAGAGACATAATAGATTTGCGATTCCGCAGTAATCTCTTCGGGTTGATTTTCCCGGAAAATAGACATGTGTAAATCAAGCAATATAAATAACATATCAAGTCGATAGCAAAAATAACAGAATTATTGAGTTCTCATAAACTCTAGCAAATATATATGTGCCTTCTCGGGATTTAAATCAAATGCAATATTATATAGCCCACACTCAAACCTTTTCCACCGTGATATAGAAATGTGATGTGTAATGGTGTCGATTTCTACATCAGTCTTCGCTCAGTTTCATAACTTCTGAAAAACTGAGAGCATCGCTGATTCAAAATCTTTAAACTCGAACATTTGCTTGCTTTTATCCACAGACAGAGCCTTCCAGTTTAGTGTCGAGTGACCAACTGGTTAAAACAACATGGCTGAACGACGATTTGCGGCTCTTTGCTTGCTTGATATCGTCGCTGAATTTTCCCTCATCATGCTTGAAGGAAATGTTGAATAAACATAAACGGTGAGCTTCATTCAAAAGCAATTCTTCTAGCTCACTTGATTACTGCAGAAAGTTAAACAGACTTCTGCTTTGATCAGACTTCTGTTTTCTCGTGAACAGTAAGGTCTGCTCGGTTGAAATCTTCGTATCCACTCTTCAGACTTCGGTAGGTTGCGTTTAAGTTCAAAATCACCGTCGGAAG
>CH003410.1:133749-158822 GCA_000149265.1 Ciona savignyi | reverse complement strand
TGTCAACTATGCCACAAAGTCTCAATAACCTAGCGCTTAACGCGCCAGGTGGCAGTCACCTCGGTCTCAGCCTCGTTCACTCTCCCTCTGTCAGTCAGTCCCCCTCTCACGTTCAAACATCCGTATTTATCTGGTGCTCCAATTCCTAAGAGAAAAACTGCATGATGCCCGTTTTTGGTCTTATTCATGTAATCTTTTCTCTCCAAAACCACTTATAGATTCTCTGCTTCTCATTCTTGCGACAACATCTCGTGTGATTGTTCGCCCAAAATAGACCCATTAGCTGGTCTGTCTCACGGGAACCCCATCAAAATCCTTCGTAGTTCCGAGCAATAACTGACGTCATAATGATTTCCAGAGATCAAACAACACTGACCCTTAATTGACGTCATAATGTTTTTCAGGTCAGCCTTTGCACGCGATCAATGACCAATACTGGCGCCATAATGCAGTTTTAAGTGGATGACGTCCATCTTATCGCGGATGTTTGAATTGAAGTGAAAACAAGGCGAACCGCTGCACATATCCTATCCTGTAGAAGCAGTTGTACTTGCAACAATTATACTACAACTGATTATCATGATCAAAAATGAGCAATAGAAAAAAATACAAAAAAAACATGTCTGTTGTTAGCATCTGGAATGTTGGGCAAATATGTCCCAAGGCCTCACAAACGAAGAGATTTCTGGATGCTGCAAAGGTAAATTGACCAATCTGCTGTTGTCTTGTGTGCATACCATATCTACATCGCTTAATATTTCGATTAGGATTACTGTTACCGGTTCTAAGAATGATGTTGTGTACCTAGATCTACTGTGTTTTTATTGTTATTGTACAGTGTACTGAGTGTTGGCTAGACATACTGTATAGTGTATGTAACAGATAATTGAATTACAGGTCAATACATTGGTGGGACACAATTGTGAAGCAGTTTGATGACTTTAATTAGATAAGGCATTTTTAGAATTTTAGAACAACTTTAATTGGGTAAATACTGTGGTATAAGCCTAAGCTTGAAAACTAGCATACTAACATTCAGAATAATTAAATGAGTAATGTAAAATTGATACATAATATATTATACATTTATATTCATTTTGCCCATGTTTCTCCGATTCAGGTACATATATGTCAAAATGATCAGCATTGTACATGATGCATCGGTGCTTTATTCATCCAATTTGAATAGAAGCCTTCCAACGGTATGTATTCATGTCAGTTAATTTAGTTTCCTAGTGATGTGAGGCAAAACCTTATGCATTATTATATCATACAGGGATCCATAACCATCAACAACAACGAAATGGTGTTTCCGCATATCCGTTATTACCATGGCTGATGAGGCCCTACACCGGTAGTACTAACCGAAAAACAACAAACTTTTAACTTCCATCACAGCAACGTGAAATAGTTGTGGAGAATGCCTTTGGGAGGTGGAAAGCCAGGTGGTGGATTTTAAAAAGGCAATTAGATGTTGATGCATAAGGAGCTCCATACATTATTGCAGCTTGTTGCATAATGCACAACCTTTGCAAGGAAACCAAAACCCCTTTTCCGAGGGATACGACACTGACAGTAACAAATTTCCTTGTCGTGGCCAAGTGCCAAACTATTGCTGATTATTTGTTCAGTGAAATATAAATTTGTTTTTATTCGTTTTTGATTTTTAATAAACTTGAAAAGAGATTGCAAAAACAAAGAAAAAATAGTAAATGCAACATACAAATGACACAGAAAACGCAAAAACGAAAGAAAATAATAAAAATAGTGAACGCACTGAACGCAACATACAAATGACACAGAATATACAAACTTAGGGTGGATTCTGCCTCCTCTCCAAATATGTAGTCAACGCGTTTGCAAGTTTTGAAATGGAATTCACCATAGCAGTGATGTTTGCAGAGCTTCTTTCTTCTGACTCTTTTAAGAATTGGAACACTTCGTCAAAATTGTGAGATTCCCTGTCCTGTTGCGATGAGGCGGCTGATGCCATTTGCCTTCTTCGTTGTGCTCGTCTTGAAGTACCTTTGGAACATAAAACAGTTTTACATACGGCCTATGCATATGCTAAAGTGTGTATCAAAAGTACAGATACTACGTTGTGTACCTGATACCGTTCGTCTGCAGGTTTCCTGGGCATGTGATGTGACCTGGTTGTCTGTTTCCGGATCAGAGGTTTCCTCTGTATGTGGTGTGTCCTGGTTGTCTGTTTCCGGATCAGAAGATGTCTCAGTATGCGGCGTGTCCTGGTTGTCAGTTTCCGGATCAGAGGATTCCTCAGTATGCGGTATGTCCTGGATGTCTGTTGCCATTGATGGGGCTTTAGACTGTGTTTTTTCTTGAGGAGGTACTTTAGATGAACAACGGGGTGATTTTCCTGCACCACAGCCCTCTAATTGAACCTCAGGCCTCATATCAGGCTATGAACTGCTACTCACCTTGGACAAAGAATTGAATTAAGCAATTAAGGCAAAATATTGAATTAAGCAATAGTCTATAAACCTTAGGCCTCATATTAAGATGTAGATTCAAGATTTTTATTTGGTCAGCATGATACTTTTATAATGGTAACAATCACCATTTTATAACAAGTGTCAAAATAACATTATATAGAAAAAAACATAATTGATGCTTGTCCACATATTTTCTCTTTTAGATTCTCTTACAAAGATTTCGTACAAACGATTTCTAAATAGCTCAAGGATTCAACTGGCAGAGTAACGTTGTTCTAATGAACTGGAACAATGTCATGAAAACTACAGAATATATACAACTTTCGATAATGAGGTTTGATAACGTGATTAAAGCGTCACCGACGCCGATTAAAAACATGCCGCACCATCAACCGGGGCCGATAACTTCTTCTTTCGCACCATATAGATATCGCTCGAGCCAAACAAGTCAATTGCAAGTAAACAACAACATGTTTGTGCAAACAAATTTACAACAACAAAATACAAGCACAAATTTATAGCATAAGTTGGCAAAAAGCCATCCATTTAAATAAAAAAATCCTAACATCTCTCATCAAATCAGCTTCTGTATAACGGGTTATGAATATTCAGACGCTTTGTGCATATAGCTTCCCGCGGTTATCGTATATAAACTATGCCTTAATTTGAAGGTATTGGAAAGGGCTACAACATATCAAAAGGAATAATTGGCGAAAACTCTATAAATGTCCATCTGGATAAGAAAACCGCAGCATCTTCCAGTGCACCCCCCTGTAAAGCGAGTTATGAATATTCAGACGCTTCGTGCATATAGTTTCCCGCGGTTATTGTATATAATCTATATATCAATTTGAAGGTATTGGAAAGGGCTACAACATATCCAAAGGAATAATTGGCGAAAACTCTATAAATGTCCATCTGGATAAGAAAACCGCAGCATCTTCCAGTGCACCCCCGTGTAAAGCGAGTTATGAATATTCAGACGCTTCGTGCATATAGCTTCCCGCGGTTATCGTATATTAACTATACCTTAAATTGAAGGTATTTACAGGGGCTACAACATATCCAAAAGAATAATTGGCGAAAACTCTATAAATATCCATCTCGAGAAGAAAACAGCAGCATCTTCCAGTGCACCCCCTGTAAAGCGAGTTATGAATATTCAGACGCTTCGTGCATATAGCTTCTCGCGGTTATCGTATATAAACTATACCTTAATTTGAAGGTATTGGAAAGGGCTACAACATATCCAAAGGAATAATTGGCGAAAACTCTATAAATGTCCATCTGGATAAGAAAACCGCAGCATCTTCCAGTGCACCCCCTGTAAAGCGAGTTATGAATATTCAGACGCTTCGTGCATATAGCTTCCCGCGGTTATCGTATATAAACCATACCTTAAATTGAAGGTATTTACAGGGGCTACAACATATCAAAAGGAGTAATTGGCGAAAACTCTATAAATGTCCATCTCGAGAAGAAAACAGCAGCATCTTCCAGTGCACCCCCTGTAAAGCGAGTTATGAATATTCAGACGCTTCGTGCATATAGTTTCCCGCGGTTATTGTATATAATCTATATATCAATTTGAAGGTATTGGAAAGGGCTACAACATATCCAAAGGAATAATTGGCGAAAACTCTATAAATGTCCATCTGGATAAGAAAACCGCAGCATCTTCCAGTGCACCCCCCTGTAAAGCGAGTTATGAATATTCAGACGCTTCGTGCATATAGTTTCCCGCGGTTATTGTATATAATCTATATATCAATTTGAAGGTATTGGAAAGGGCTACAACATATCCAAAGGAATAATTGGCGAAAACTCTATAAATGTCCATCTGGATAAGAAAACCGCAGCATCTTCCAGTGCACCCCCCTGTAAAGCGAGTTATGAATATTCAGACGCTTCGTGCATATAGCTTCCCGCGGTTATCGTATATAAACTTTACATTAAATTGAAGGTATTTATAAGGGCTACAACATATCCAAAGGAATAATCGGCGAAAACTCTATAAATGTTCATCTGGATAAGAAAACCGCAGCATCTTCCAGTGCACCCCCCTGTAAAGCGAGTTATGAATATTCAGACGCTTCGTGCATATAGTTTCCCGCGGTTATTGTATATAATCTATATATCAATTTGAAGGTATTGGAAAGGGCTACAACATATCCAAAGGAATAATTGGCGAAAACTCTATAAATATCCATCTAGATAAGAAAACCGCAGCATCTTCCAATGCATCTCTTGATGACGAGTTATGAATGTTCAGACGCTTCGTGCATATACTTTCCCGCGGTTATTGTATATAATTTATATATCAATTTGAAGGTATTGGAAAGGGCTACAACATATCCAAAGGAATAATTGGCGAAAACTCTATAAATGTCCATCTGGATAAGAAAACTTCAGCATCTTCCAATGCACTCCTCTGTAAAGCGAGTTATGAATATTCAGACGCTTCGTGCATATAGCTTCCCGCGGTTATCGTATATAAACTTTACATTAAATTGAAGGTATTTATAAGGGCTACAACATATCCAAAGGAATAATTGGCGAAAACTCTATAAATATCCATCTAGATAAGAAAACTGCAGCATCTTCCGATACATCCCTTGATGAAGAGTTATGAATATTCAGACACTTCGTGCATATAGTTTCTTGCGGTTATATTATATAAACTATACATTAAATTAAAGGTATTTATAAGGGCTACAACATATACAAATGATTTTTTGGCAAAAACTCCATAAATGTTTATCTGGATATGAAAACCGCAGCATCCCTAAATAACGAGTTATGAATATTCAGACGCTTCGTGCATATAGCCCCCCGCGGATATTGTATATAATTTATATATCAATTTGAAGGTATTGGCAAGGGCTACAACATATCCAAAGGAATAACTGGCGAAAACTCTATAAATGCGTGAATATTAATAATATTCATATTCGATATTAATATTTTACATTTTTTTTCAAATCAAAAATTATCATTCGAAAGAGCACGGTTCAATTAACAAATTCTGTAATTTTTAGGTCCGTAGCCCCTTGTTAAAGGGTTTAACTTTTCACTTCCGTCTTCCGTTTTTTTCCGCGTTTTATATTTCTAGGTAAAAGAACTTTGGTGCCAGGGTGACACGAAAAGACTGCTAAGTCATCGAGTCACTACCACCCTCTTTTATTTTGAGTTATATGTTTGCAATAAAAAGTAAACACAGTGGCAGTACTTTTTAGAAAAAAAATAATAAAGCAAATAAATATGAAAAACAAAAAAAAATCAATTTATTTTTACACCGGTCCGTAATTAAAAGTATATATACTACATAACCGGACTATTAATTTCCAAACCAGACACCTTAAGTAAATTTATGTATGCCTGTCCACATAATCTATATACCATGTTAATAACAATTAATCATGTTTTTTTTTTAAATCAGAAAACAAATTCATTTTTAATTCCATTGGTATGGTTGCCCAATGAATCGGACCGCAATACCTCAGGGATTGCTTTCCAAGTTTTATATGAAACGACGGTAGATAAAAAGATTGGAAGCCAGTGTTGTACCATGATTATGCATAGGCTATTAGATACATGGTTAAAAAATGATTGCAATGTAACAGGTAAATTTTGTCTGGTTGCTTTAAACATTATTTTAGCAATCTCCATCCTATACACATCATCAATTTTCGAAATTTTGTATTTAAAAAACAAGGGATCTGTATGAGCCCTATATTCACTGTATGTCATATGCCTAAGTAGTCGTTTATGGATTTCATTTGATGGCTTAAGGGTAGTCCTAGTCGCACCACCCCAGCTTGTTATAGCATATTGAATATGGGAATATACAATACTATAATATACTAAAGTAATTTGATGTTAACATAATCCCTTAATTTTAATAAAATGTAAGATGATGCTGCAAGTTTTGTACATAAACAACTGATGTGAGATTTCCACGAGAAATCATCATCAATTAGAATTCCAAGATATTTTATACATGATCTTTGCTCAATAGTAGTATTATTTATTTTGAGAACAAATGTATGCTACTGAAAAAGTTACTTTTGGATTTAAATATAACTACCACCATCGCCTATCCTATACCCTGGCCGTGCTGGCAACTCCGCACTAATCACGAATGTCCAGTTGCAGCGTTTTAAGTTGTTTCGGTTGAGTGCGTTCAGCTGACAATACTGCGCCTGAACTCGGCTAGGGGGAAAAACTAAAAAGATGGAAACCGGGAAGAGGGGAACTGCATACTAAAATGAATAATAGGACATAAACATGGGGTTGGATTTAAGGTTAGTTCTGGGGTTGATATTAGTGTTTGGGGAAAGGGCAAAATTAATTTCCATAGTTTTGTTGAGCAGTTTCCCTCTTTCCCTCCCTTTAGCGTTGCCCCTCGGCTAGGCAACCTATCCGGGACCGCCTGACCGATTCTCTGTCAGGAGAAGTATTGCGCCTTGATTTTGAATTCACTTTTTCCCGTCAATCGCGATGACGCATTTTAGAACAAGAACAGGTCGATGCACACTTGTCCGCCCGGTTGGTCTAACGGTTAAGTGCGTCGCCTTTCAATCGAAAGGTTGCAGGTGCGAAACTGATCGCTAGCTAGTCGGTTGTGTCCTTGGGCAAGGTACTTTACGGACATTGCCTAATCCCAGCGGATTAATGGGTTCTACCAAATTGAAGGAACGTGTCTATCATATACAACACACTCCAATAGCTCCGGTAACCCGACGGTAGGCGCGAGTTGATTTGACGATTGCCTGTATGTTAACCGCCTTGGTTTTCCCATTCACGGGGATAAACATGAATATCCTGGCTAGGCAACCTATCCGGGGACGGTAGAAGCTGCTTGTCATCGAGCAATTACCAGGAGAGAGTGTTTCATGCGGAAGGACAAAATATTTTTTTCTTTTTTTTGGAGGCCGATTCTTCTCTTTTCAAAATGTATAGCACATGTTAGCTCATATGGTACCACTATCAATAGCGCGTCAAACTGTCAGGCGAAAGATAATGGGTTCAAAACCAAATGTTGGTTATTCGGTTGTGTACTTGGGATATGCACCGAGTTTACATTGCTTGAAACCAGTGGAATAATGGGAAAACACTAAAAAGAGGGAAACTGCACACACTATTTGTGTGAAAACTAACTTTAAGCTCTAACCCCAACCCTAACGCTAATCTTAACCCCAACATTAATGTCAAATCTAACCCCAACCCTAACGCTAATCTCTACCTGAACACTAATCCTAAAACTAGTTAACCACGGGGTCATTGTACATTGCAGAGGTATCGATATAATACCGGTACTTAATCTGTAAAGAACAGTTTACTTTACTGCTACCTTTATATTCATCATACCGCATATTGTTTTCCTATAATTTTTGGATATTGAACGAGGTGCGGTTTGAAAATCATTTAGGGCGCTATACAATTTGAAAAGAGAAGAATCAGCTTCCTGTCCGGCCGGTTGGCACACTTTGCGGACATTGCCTGAACCCAGCGGATTAATGGGTTCTACTAAATTGAAGAAACGTGTCTATCATATACAACGCACTGTAATAGCTCCGGTAACCCGACGGTGGGTGCAAGGTGATCTGATTGCCCGTGTGTTAACCCCCTTGGTTTTCCTATTCACGGGGATAAACACGAATATCCTATCCTATCCTATCCAAAATAGAAAAAAAAAGATTTTGTCGTTTCGTATGAAACACTCTCTTCTGGGAATTGCTCGATGCCATGCAGCTTCTACCATCCGAAGTATTGCGCCTTGATTTTGAAGTCACTTCTTCCCGTCAGTCGCGATGACGCATTTTAGAACAAGAACAGGCCGATGCACACTTTTTGTTGTGAAAATGGATATATATATACGAAGTAGAAGCAACAAGCAATGATTATCTTTTTATATTCATTGGTAAAAGTATCGTCAAAAAGACTTTGTTGGGTTCCCGAGTTACTTATCTAAACTTGTTATCTATCTATATTTTATGAATAAAACAAACGGGTAACCTGGTTAACTAATCCCTCTTGGTAGCCTATATCTTATATAAAGTGTATAATGTTTGTTTCTGCAACCAGAAACTAATGGGTTCACGGGTTATACCTAAAAAAAAAATTTAAAACAAATTAAAATACGATTAAAGATGGGTAGGCTACTGGATGCCTGCACATTTAAAATTGACATTTTTGATATGTTTATGCCAGTGAACTGTTTTATATACACGGCAATTTTTCGTGTTGTAGGTAAATTGGTATATATTTAATGTATTTTAAGTTTAAATTTTATACTTTTTTCAAATTTTTGTAAAACAAATTATATATATCGACCACTAATTGGCTGCAGGGAACCGATCGTCGTTTGTATATTCTCGGAATCTCGGACCTGCGGGTGGGACTTTCCCTGATGTAGTTTGTCCGCAATTTTCCGGACGGTATGTCAACCCTACATTAAGCTGTTCTTCCTGATGCAATGATCAGTGCCTGACTTACAGATTTCTGGTATTGATCACTTGTATCGATCGCAAGGGTATTATTTTTGGGCCCGCGAGCTTTCACAACACATTTTCATTGTGGGTTTCCTTCGGAATTCCGATAGGAACTTATTTTGATTTTACTCCGTCGTTTTTCTGTGTAACGCTGGTGACAGGCATGTTCAGTCGCCAGGTCATTAGGTAGAATTATCGATTCAGGTTGATACTTTTAGGAATTCAAACCAGCCCATAGATTGCCTCGACCTTTAATTTTTACCAAAAAACAAGGGAAATACCCGCGCTATCGGGGGAAATGTAAAATAATAGGCCAGTTATTCAACATTTTTATCTACCGATGAAACTAGTGATTAATCACATTTACGCTTTATATAATAAGGAAGAAAATGTCCAATGGAAATTCACGAAATAACCAAAAATATAAGTACGGCGGCCGTTTTTCGAATGTTCGTATGAATAAAACCGATAAAGAGATGATTGTCAAGTTTTGATTGAATTCGTATCAGCAACACTTTAGTAGTAAACTGTAACTGATGCTGGTTCTGTGGCGCCTATACATATATACAATTGTTAATGCAAAGGAAATAAATTGTTGTTAGTATGTTTCTTTATAAACTTATGACAGTTTCGCTAATAAGGCACGTTTGATGGTTTCAGTGAGTATTGTAGACTCTTGTATAATATCTCCTATAATATAGGACCTATATGGTCTGACAATGAAATTTACTAAAACACAATTAGTTTATGCAGATTTTATTTGAACTAACTTTACTTGTAATTAACGATACTGCATTGATAGATCTGTAAATTAAAACATAAATAAAACTGGTATTAATGCGATCTAAGTTAAAAACAGCGGAAACTCGAACGTTTCTAAACTCACAAGTTCTACACGTCGTGTCCCATCAATTTACTAACATCTTCTTCAACTTCCTTTTCTGTAATTTTGGCCAAGATATAATTTAAATTCGCCACTTTAACTTAGGGATTTGATGTATATATAAAGGAGCTTTAAGTTTTATAGCACGAGTTTTAATTTCTAATTTTTGTTTTGATCGTAAACGATAATTTACATTAATTAGTTCAACCCAGCAGAGAAGAGACTATATCGGCATGCAAGGTGCTGTGGTTAGCAATAAAGTGAATAGTCTTATCACATTTAAAATAATATACTTGGCATTGTGTCGTCGCTAATGAGAAAGATCCAGCGTCTACGGTAGTCCGCGCGACGACGACCCCATATATCAAGTTGTTCGCTCTTCATAACTAGCCCGATGGTCAGCAGAAGTACGAGAAGTAACTTGTTCATCTGTGACGATTCTGGCTTTAAATATCGCTAACATACAGGTACCAGACCACTTACCTTTGTAGTCAATTTCAACTAATAAGTTTTCCGTGGCAGTAAACTTGGTTTTTTATAACTATCTAAACGTATTGTGGCTGCGAAAACGTTTCTTCGTATTGCACTGCGAAAACGTTTCTTCCTTCTCGACAGGATGGTTACTGTTTATTCCCAGTATCATGGTATTGAAGCTTCTGGGATGAAAACGACGAGTTGCTCGCTTTAACAAAAGAGGACGTTTTCTGCAAACTTTATAATCATTTTGCAATGAAAACATTTTGACAAACAACAAAAACAGGCAATTTTACTCGGCTCGAAGTGATTGAGACCTTTCGCGTATAATCTGTAGATAACTTGTGATGGACTCGTTACTAAGGCCGTTTGATTGTAGAGATTTGTACATGGTGTGCTATCCATTCGGCCGCCAACTTTTTTATGTTTTTTCGTGGCCTTAAAAACGAGTCCATCGCGGGTTCCAAACTGAGCCGAATAAAGATATTTTTTTATTGTTTGGCGAAATGTTTTCATTGCAAAATGATTATTAAGTTTGCAGAAAACATCCTCATTTGTCAAAGCGAGCAACTCGTCGTTTTCATCCCAGAAGCTTCAATACCATGCTACTGGGAATAAACAGTAACCATTCTGTCGAGAAGGAAGAAACGTTTTCGCAGTGCAATACGAAGAAACGTTTTGGCAGCCACAATACGTTTAGATAGTTATAAATAACAAGTTTACTGCCACGGAAAACTCATTAGTTGAAATTGACTACAAAGGTAAGTGGTCTGGTACCTGTATGTTAGTGATATTAAAAGCAAGAATCGTCTCAGATGAACAAGTTACTTCTCGTACTTCTGCTGACCATCGGGCTAGTTATGAAGAGCGAACAATACGAGTTATGGGGTCGTCGTCGCCTGTACAGACGTAGACGCTGGATAGCCGTCGATGAACAAGTCAACAGAATGCCAGGTATAATTTTTTAAATCTAACACGACTATTCGGTTTATTGCTAACCACAGCTCTTTGCATACCGACATATTTTTTGCTCTGCTGGGTTAAACTAATTAATGTTTTTACGTTTTTGATCACAACAAAATTGTGCTGTAGAACTTTAAGCACCTTTATATGCACATCAAATCCCTAAATTAAAGTGGCGAATTTTAATTTTATCTTGGCCAAAATTACAGAAAAGGAAGCTGAAGAAGATGTTAGTAAATTGATGGGACACGACGTGTAGATCTTGTGAGTTTAGAAACGTTTGAGTTTCCGCTGTTTTTAACTTAGATCGCGTTAATACCAGTTTTATTTACTTTTTTCTGTTTTTATTTGCAGATCTATCAATGCAGTATCGTTGATTACAAGCTTAATCAAATAAAATATGCATAGACAAATTGTGTTTTAGTAAGTTTCATTGTCAGAACATATACGAGATATTATGCACGAGTCTACAATACTTAATAATAACATCAAACGTACCTTATTAGCAAAACTGTCATAATTTTTATAAAAACAACAAACATACTTATAAAATAACCACAATATATTTCTTTTGCTTTTACAAATGTATATATAGGCGCCACAGAACCAGCTTCAGTTACAGTTTACTACCAAATTTTTGCTGATAATACGAATTCAGTCAAAACTTGCCAATCAGTCCTTTATCGGTTTTATTCATTAATAACCTACTAACAAAACTAAAGCTTACAACTAGAGAGTGTCAACCACCACTGTTTTTAAAACCCCTGTTTTAAAATCAAACGGGCCCTAATAGCTATAAACTTATAAGGCAACATACTTAATATAACTGGAGCGTGTCAACCAAAATAGTTTATATTGGGTATGGGGCATCCGAAATGTTTTGTTCGCATTGAAAGTCACTATTGATTTGTGCTGGTTTTAAGTATTTACACGATTTATATACGTGGTAATAGTGAAATATTTTTGTTGATTTTCTCCGAAGAAAACACATATTGATTCTCGATTTTTTTTGCGTCACGCTTATGACAGGTATGCCATGTCGCCAGATTATTGGCATGAAGGGTTTATCCAATCAGGTTACGACTTACAGGGATTTTAACTGACATGCTCTTATTTTGCAATGACCTTTAATTTACCAAAAAACCCTAGGGAAAATTTCCGCTATCGGAAAAAAATGTGAAATTGAGACCTATTTTGGAGCATTTTTGGCTTTATCGGCGATATTTCCGGATTAGCCAGCAATATTCACTTCCAGTTTCTAAGAAATTGATAGATGTATAACAAAATTCGGAACAACAAAAGCATAATTTAAATTACCTGGTGTAACCCTAGAAAATCCCCTAAAATAGAATATGCCTAACCAATTATAAATACAGTGTTATTGAGCGTATAAATGAGGTGGAAACACAAAACTAGGATAAATATATACAAAATCTAAATACAAACGAAAACGATAAGTTTATCCTACATCTATCTTTAGACCTATTCGAGGAAATTACCATTTATTAAATTCTGCAGAAAGTAGTGATCATTCACATTAACGGTTTATATAATGAGAAAGAAATGTCCAATCAAGTTAAATTTTCGGGTGGGTTTAGCTAATATGGTTCGGATCTACAGTGAACAATTCTGGGAAAATTACGCCCGGGACATTACCAAGAGACCCGAGAATATAAGCATGACTACCGTTTTGCAATTGTTTGGCACCTGTTTTTCTATAACAGTCGATATTTCATAACTGGTAGTGATTATACACTTTAAATTGTAAGAAAGAAATGTAGGTGAATCAAAATAACTGAGAAAGTGACAAACGGACACTAAGTACCGCAATTTTTCCAGGAAACCCCCATAACTTAACTGCACTCAAACCACAGATTAGTCTGCTTTAATTACCCATAATAACAGTTAAGAAAGCAGGCCACCCGTTCGTTTCAATAAGGAAATATAGATATCAAGATTGGATTGGTAACTCGGGAACCCATTAGTTTTTGTTTGAAGAAATAAACGTTATACACTTTTTTTAAGATATACCAAAAGTGATTAGGTGGCCAGGGAACCCGATCGTTTCTGCATGCAGACTGAATTCGTATCAGAAACACTTTAGTGGTAAACTGTAACTGATGCTGGTTCTGTGGCGCCTAAATACAATTGTAAAAGCAGAAGAAATATATTGTGGTTATATTTTTAAATATGTTTTTTTTTAAAACTGATGACAGTTTCGCTATTAACTCTTTCCCTCCCAACTCGCCATATATGGCGAGTTGGTGGGAAAACATGGTATCCCGTCTGTCCATAAATGGATACAAATCTAAAAAACGATTTCTCCGCAATGCGTAATGGTAGAGACCTCAGCTATGGCTCATTCGATCAGGGAAATCCTATATTTTATTCTCTGTGATTATCGTGGAGAAATATTAAAAATGCGAGGAGTGATAGCCTTTCTTTTTCAAGGCTTCGCCTCTTATTTCTATCGACTTTACACGAATTTACACGTGACTAACTCAGCCAATAGGAGTCGTGTTAACTTGCACAGAAGCTCTTTTTGTCAAGCAAGTCTTTCTTTACATTCTCTGTGAATTTCGTGCCGTTGAGATAAAAAGGAGAGCGTTGGTGACGTTTTCGCAGCAGGCGGTTATGCTTCGTGTTCACCAAAGCATGAATCCAGCTTGGCCTGCTGAGCGCACGATAAAGAAAAAGGCGGCGAGACTAGCTAGTTCGGTGTGCCCTGCTTTGAAGAATATTGGATATAGTATTTGCGTTTATTTGGTTTTGTATGCCCTTTTTACACTTCCTTCACAGTTCTTTTTTATACTTTTTACTATTTTAGTTCTACAAAACTAAAAACTTCAATGCGTTTTGGTTCAAGTTTTCATAATATAGTCAGAAAAAAGGGAAATTTCAATTACAAATAGTAAAAAAACTCCTGAAGATAGAAATACAGTTCGAATTTTCCTGAGTACAAAAACTATTAGACAATCTACATTCCAATTTTCATATCATTTGGGCATTCCAATAATAAGTGAGTATTTCGTTTGTCAGTGCACCTCAAAATTTTCAAAGTCGAGCAGAATTTTCTTTGCATAAAAAGTGGTGTTCACTAAAGTTTACATAATATATTCTTTATTAGAGGTAGATTTTAGATGTGCAGCTTGTTTAAAAGAGGGATAAATTATCTTTCCAACCATACTAAATATTAAATCATAGCATAAACTTTAGAAAAACTGTGCTAATTTGAAAATGACTAAAAATTGTAAAAAACACTGCGGGACAGCATGTTTGAATTAATGCATTTGGCCGGGAGTGAAAGAGTTAAGGTACATTAAAAGTTTTTAGTAAGTATTGTAGACTCGTGCATAATATCTCGTATATGTCCCGACAATGAAATTTACTTAAACACAATTTGTTTATGCAGATTTTATTAGATTCAACTTGTAATCAACGATACTGCATTGATAGATCTGTAAATAAAAACAGAAAAAAAAGTAAATAAAACTGGTAATAATGCGATCTAAGTTAAAAACAGCGGAAACTCAAACGTTTCTAAACTCACAAGTTCTACACGTCGTGTCCTATCAATTTACTAACATCTTCTTCAGCTTCCTTTTCTGTAATTTTGACCAAGATATAATACATCGCCACATTAACCTAGGTATTTTATGTGTATATAAAGAAGCTTTAAGTTCTATAGTACAAGTATTAATTTCTAAATTCTTTTGTGATCGAAAACGTAAAATTTACAATAATTAGTTCAACCCAGCAGAGCAGAGAATATATCGGTATGCAAGGTGCTGCGGTTAGCAATAAACCGAATAGTCGTGTTAGATTTAAAATGCTATACCTGGCATCCTGTTGACTTGTTCATTGCTCAAGATCCAGCGTCTACGTCTGTTCACACGACGACGACCCCATGCATCGGTTTGTTCGCTCAGCATAACTAGCCCGATGGCCAGCATCAGAAATATGAGAAGTAACTTGTTCATCTGTGACAAGGCTAACTTTAAATATCGCCAACAATTGGATACCAACCCTCTTACCTTTGTAGTCAGTTTCAGCAAATTTATTTCTCCGTGGCAGTAAACTTGTGTTTTTATAACTAACTAAACGTCTGGTGGCTGCGAAAACGTTTCTTCGTATTGCACTGCGAAAACGTTTCTTCCTTCTCGACAGGATGGTTACTGTTTATTCCCAGTAGCATGATATTGAAGCTTCTGGGATGAAAACAACCAGTTTCTCGATTTAACAAAAGAAGACGTTTTCTGCAAACTTTATAATCATATTGCAATGAAAACATTTCGCCAAACAATAAAAAAACATCTTTATTCGGCGCAGTTTGAACCCGGTGATGGACTCGTCACTAAGGCTGCAAAAAGAACATTAAATAAGTTGGCGGCCTAATGGATAGCACACCATATACAAATCTCTACAATCAAACGACCTTAGTGACGAGTCCACTACGGATTCCAAACTGAACCGAGTAAAAATGTGTTTTTTTATTGTTTGGCGAAATGTTTTCATTGCAAAATGATTATTAAGTTTGCAGAAAACGTCCTCATTTGTCAAAGCGAGCAACTCGTTGTTTCCATCTCAGAAGCTTCAATACCATACTACTGGGAATAAACAGCAGTCATCCTGTCGAGAAGGAAGAAACGTTTTCGCAGTGCAATACGAAGAAACGTTTTCGCAGCCTCTAGAGACGTTAAGTTAGTTATAAATTAAACAAGTTTACTGCCACGGAGAAATAAATTTGCTGAAACTGACTAAAACGGTAAGTGGTCTGGTATCCTAATGTTTGCGATATTTAAAGTCAGCCTTGTCACAGATGAACAAGTTACTTTTCGTACTTCTGATGCTGGCCATCGGGCTAGTTATGCTGAGCGAACAAACCGATGCATGGCGTCGTCGTCGCCTGGACAGACGTAGAGGCGGCCTGCTATTCCTCAATGAACAAGCCAACAAAATGCTAGGTATATTATTTTAAATATAAAAAGCCTATTCGGTTTATTGGTGGCCAAAGCGCCTTTTATACCGATATATTCTCTGCTCTGCTGGGTTAAACTAATTAATGTAAATTTTACGTTTTTGATCACAACAAAATTTATAAGTTAAAACTCGTGCTATAGAACTTAAAGCTCCTATATATACACATCAAATCCCTAAGTTAAAATGGCGAATTTAAATTATATCTTGGCCAAAATTACAGAAACGGGCACTGAAGAAGATGTCAGTAAATTGATGGGACACAACGTGTAGATCTTGTGAGTTTAGAAACTTTCGAGTTTTATCATTGATTAAAAGTCACGTAAATTCTAATAAATTCTGCATAAACAAATTGTGTTTTAGTAATTTCATTGACATAACATATACGAGATATTATGCTCGAGCCTGTGGGAATCCCACACGTTTATAATTGTAATATAATATATTTTAACAACTAGATCGCGCCATGCCATGTGTCCATATTGTATGCATCGGGAAGTCGCGATTAATTTCCTGTTTTGGACATTTCAGTCGATGAATTATTTCCCGCGAGTTTTCTGATTAACAGCGTTTACGCCTCGTGTATACAAACATGTGTTTCCTGTTATGTGTCTATATAAACTGTATAAGATTTCGTAATATCAGAGAGCATTTTAGTAGAGCCTCGTTTGGTTCTGCTGCTCTCTCAAAACCCTTACCTATACCTACCTAAGCTATGCCCTGTGTACAGCGCTCTTCCTTGCTGTACCTTGCGTAAAAACCCAATAAAATACTTAACCTATGTTCACCCTTCTTTTACCCGGTTCAAAACCCGCTAAAACCAGTTGGTTGCAACAAGCCTATACAATACTTTGCTAAAAACATCTAACGTACCTTATTA
This sequence comes from Ciona savignyi, assembly GCA_000149265.1. Classification (NCBI taxonomy): domain Eukaryota; kingdom Metazoa; phylum Chordata; class Ascidiacea; order Phlebobranchia; family Cionidae; genus Ciona; species Ciona savignyi. The sequence goes on along the minus strand of CH003410.1, from coordinate 141,698 downwards.
GCGTAACTGTCATAAGTTTATAAAAAAAAATACTTTAAAAAATAACCACAATATTTTACTTTTGCTTTTACAATTGTATTAGGCGCCACAGAACCAGCATCAGTTACAGTTTACTACCAAAGTGTTGCTGATACGAATTCAGTCAAAACTTGACAATCAGCCCTTTATCGGTTTTATTCATCAAAAACCTACCAACAAAACTAAAGCTTACAACTAGAGAGTGTCAACCACGTTTGAACCACCACTGTTTTTAAAACCCCTTTTGAGTGTACGCTATATTTTTTTGCATGCAGAAACGATCGGGTTTCCTGGCCACCTAATCACTTTTGGTATATCCTAAAATAAAGTGTATAACGTTTGTTTCTTCAAGCAGAAATTAATGGATTCCCGATTTACCAATCCAAGCTTGGTATCTATTTTTTCTCATTGAAACGAACGGGTGGTCTGCTTTCTTAACTGTTATTATGAGAAGTTAAAGCAGACTAATCTGTGGTTTGAGTGTGGTTAAGTAATTGGGGTTTCCCGGAAAATTGTGGTACTTAGTGTGTGTTTGTCACTTTCTCAGTTTATTTAATTCACCTACAATTTTTTCTTACAATTTAAAGTGAATAATCATTACCAGTTCCGAAATATCGGCTGTTATAGAATAACAGCGGGTGCTGAACAATTGCAAAACGGTAGTCATGCTCTTTTAACGAAAATTATTAAAATACAATTTGTCTATGCAGATTTTATTCGACTTGAAATCAACGATACTGCATTGATAGATCTGTAAATTAAAACAGAAAAACATAAATTAGTTTAGTTTAGATTATTTTTTCCACGATTAAAACACGATCCAAGACTTTAAAAAAAAATTTGGTAAATAAACGGCAAAACGACAGTCGTTAAAACACGTTTTAAAACCAATCAATTATCGAGTTTTAGTACAAATAGACGTGGCAGTCACACCCAAGAATAAAACTGGTAATAATGCGATTCAAGTAAAAAAAAACGAAAACTTGAACGTTTCTAAATTCACAAATTTTCACCTCTTGTCCCATCATTTTACTGACATCTTTTTTATAGCGTCCAAATCTGTAATTTTAGTCAAGAAATAAATTAACATGTCAACTTTAACCCAGGGAATTGATATGTATAGGAGGAGCTTTAATTTCTATATGATGAGTTTTAATATCTACATGTTATTGTGATACAAAACATAAAATTTACATTAATTAGTTTAACCTAGCAGAGCAGAGAATTTATCGGTATAAAAGGCGCTTTGGTCAGCAATAAACTGAACAGCCTTTTCACATTTAAAATAATATACCTAGCATTTTGTTGGCTTGTTCATTGAAGTATATCCAGCGTCTGCGGCTGTCCAGGCGACGACGACGCCATGCATCGGTTTGTTCGCTCAGCATAACTAGCCCGATGGCCAGCATCAGAAGTACGAGAAGTAACTTGTTCATCTGTGACAAGGCTAACTTTAAATATCGCTAACATACAGATACCAGACCACTTACCTTTCTAGTCAACAAATGTGTTTATCCGTAGCAGTAAACTTGTTCTTATAACTAACTGAACGTCTAGTGGCTGCGAAAACGTTTCTTCGTATTGCAATGCGAAAACGTTTCTTCCTTCTCGACAGAATGGCTACTGTTTATTCCCAGAAGCATGTTATTGAAGCTTCTGGGATAGAAGCAACAAGTTGCTCGCTTTGACAAAAGAGGACGTTTTCTGCAAACTTTATAATCAATTTGCAATAAAAACATTTCGCCAAACAATAAAAAAACATCTTTATGCGGCTGAGTTTGGAACCCGCGATGGACTCGTTTTTAAGGCCACGAAAAAAACATAAAAAAGTTGGCTGCCGAATGATTAGCACACCATATACAAATCTCTACAATCAAACAGACTTAGTAACGAAACAATCACAAGTTATCACAGATTATCGCGGGTTACAAACTGAGCGGGGTAAAAATGTGTTTTATTGTTTGGCGAAATGTTTTCATTTCAAATTAATTATTAAGTTGCAGAAAACTTCCTCTTTTGTTAAAGCGAGCAACTCGTCGTTTTCATCCCAGAAGCTTCAATAACATGTGTTGCATCCGCAAGTTTATACTTTTATGTATATTAAAATATGTATAGCGCCTGTTCGACGACGGAAAAGACAACGTCAGCTTATACGTGTTTTAATTGTTTTATTGGTTGCTTACCGCGTGTATTATCGTTTTTTTGACATGTTATTCTCCGCATGTAAACATTTAAGAGTAATTTTCACAGAACAATTAAAACGTTCTGTCTGGTGGCTTTGTATTGCCCCAGAGCACTTTTCTATCCACGTAAGAGTTTCCTATATAACCGATTGTGGTTGATAGAAAGATATAACAAAAACGAAACTAACTATCAAACTGAAACTATGACTGTATGACGTGTGTATCTAAGATGAAGAATAAACCTTATGCTGAGACTTTGACTTAGATTCTGAAACCAAGAGTATTAGACGGAGGCAGCGTTATGTGGTTTAAAGCGTCCAGTGAATCGAAGAATAACCTCGATCACAGCGCGGCTCGCTAGAACGTCAGGTAGTGCCTCAACCCAGCAGCTAACGACGACGACTAATAAACTTTAACTATAGCGAGCTCCACATTGTTGAAACCGACGTAATTTGAACGCGCAACTTTCTCAAGAAGAGTGTGTGACCCAATCTTGTTTTAAAGAAGACCAAAACAAGCGGACAATTTTCGACGTGAACTTCAATTCGAAGTTTCAATTTCATACGCAACGACGAGTCGGTCAATTAAGTCTCAAGTCATCTCCATTGTGCACGGACTGTGTATTTTCATCGAGTCGAGACGTCGACAAGAAACCTGAAAGACACAGCTACCAGTTTTAAGAAGCAACGTCAAATTAACTTTAAGAAGCAAGTACGAAACGCCCCGATTTCGCTGGTCGATGTTGGCAGCCATTCAAAAAGACAACGCTATCTATTTCAACTCAAGTTCAAGGCATCGTCGAAGAAATCTGTCGACGAAAGAAGAAATGACGCCGATACTTTTACGAACGTTTAAAAGGATTGTATTGTTATTTATTTTTGTTTTATATAGATATTCTTTTATCCCATTTAGTTTTTTTAATCTTTAACGAATTGCAAATATTAGTGGTTCTGGATTGGTTCGATAATACTATAGGCTATTGCAAGAATGTATAATCTCGGTGTTTCACTCTACAGACTTCTTACAAACACAAAGAGCAAACTCGCTTATTCAGCGGTTCTTGTACCATACGCGTACAATCGAAGATTCTCACATTCTGCATACAATCCGTCTTATACAAGGTCAGTAACGCTTTAACGATTATGCTATCATGACCCTAAGTTAATCATGCCATGCAACGCGCATTTATTCGGTCTAATACGCGCATATATGTCAAACGAGTATTGATTTTGGACTGTCCGTCTATGGGCCTGTTCAGTGATGGAGCCTACTAGGCATCAATCGCTCCGTCTTATTGTTCTTTTGCGCAAACGATGCGTCGTTCTCGCGGTTATACTAGTTCTCACCGCGCCATATTATTGTTTCTTCTCGGGCCAAGTCTATTAATTGCCCCACAACCGTAGTGTTCGCGCTCAGCCTGATGAAATAGGTGGGCGTATAGGCCTACGCCTTACGACGTATATCAAACGTCAATTAGCTTACTGAACCATGCAAGCATACTTCTGTATAGCTATTGTAATCGCGCCGCATTTAATATGCGATGTTTAATTGTCTAATCGCCTCTTAGTCAATGTGTCGGATGTTCCGAATATATTTCGGGTGTAAAACAGGATTTTACAAACACCGCACAGTTTAATGACGTTATACGGCATATGTTTAATTGCCTTTGTCTATTGCTATAGAAATACTCCCGAGCGAGTTTATTTCCGTTATCCAATTCGAGTCGTAAAACCTATATGACAGGTCGCTCGTTCTTTTGTCTCTTCGTTTAATTGTTCGCTTTGTTTTTTTATTCCCCGTTTGACACCAGCCAAAGGACGCTCCGGTTTTAATTTAATTTGCTGGCACATATTTAAAAAGGGCTTATGTTATATGCAAGTCGTGGCGTTGCTACCTTGATATGAGACGACACATATTCACTATAGGCTACGTTTACATTTATATCACGATTCACGCACTTACACACATTGCACCAAACCGTTATGCATAATTGTATAGGAGGCGTTCAACTAATTATTTTCCCTATCTCTCCAATGCAAACTGACCTCACAAAAACGACTGTCACTCAAAATCCTGACATAGGAAGTCTTAGATTTTTTCACAATTTAAAATTGAAGCTTGGATCTGCAACCTAAACTCAAAACCCTACAAAATTTTGTTTAAAAATTTTGAGCCCATACCCCTTCGTACATCGGCAACTTTTTTCCAACAAAACAGCTAGCAGATGCACATTCAACACCTTTATTTTACAAAGCACTGCTCCACGATTACAAAACTTTACAGCTAAACGAGAACACCGGCGCGCCAGCCTAGCACATGCTGCTTTCAACAAAACAAACGTTGGGGAATCACCACCATTGTTACTCAGCAAAACACTCGTTTAAAAACAATGACTCATGGAGGGTACCACTCGTCACATCCTGCCGTTCATAGAGGTCTTAATTGGTTATACGCCATCTTGGAACCGGTGACCGTTCCAGTTTGGTTTAAACTGTTCGAACTTACTAGTAGAGGTCATTCTGTGAGACTCCGGTCCAAATTTTAACCGTTTCTGTTGACTGCTTCGGCTATTACAGGCCTTCGACTGAAGGGTGGTCATTCTGTAGATTTCATTTGGCGACAGTGTCACTGGTGATGACTGAAACTCTTCGTACACATTAAAATTCACTGCTTGATGTTCCACAAGTTTCAGCACATTTTTTCACTGTAATTTGAAAGGTTTAAAGTCCATAACCAGGGTACAAATAGTTGTTTTTGAGTAAAAAAACACACCCAATGTCACCTTTGAGCCTCGTGTGACCACATTTTGTCCGCCTCCACTTCTTTCACCAATGTTTGACAATCAAGGATGGTTAGGATTGGTAAGTTTTTATATCTTCTGTATGCATAAGTGTCCAACAACAAATCTAGGCCTTCACACCTGCCCAAAAATTGAAAAATATGAAAAAAAGGTACACATGTGGATACCAAGAGGAGTACATTTTTCAGTCCTATATCACAAATCGTATTAACAACCTGTATCGAAAGATTGTCTGGTATTTATAAAAGCCATTCGAAGTTAGGTTCTTGAAAAAATATCCGAACGACCCTCTACAGGAGTGAAAATAACCAAAAATGAGGAAATATGACTAATTAATTACTTTGCTAATTAGCATAAGTAATTAAGTGTAAGATTTTAGACAAACAGTTGACTAGTAACATTTATCCACACTCAAATTTCTATAAATTTGGAGATTTTGGCAAAAAATTCAAAATAGCCCGTTTTTCATTTAGGAGGCGTTCAACTAATTATTTTCCCTATCTCTCCAATGCAAACTGACCTCACAAAAACGACTGTCACTCAAAATCCTGACATAGGAAGTCTTAGATTTTTTCACAATTTAAAATTGAAGCTTGGATCTGCAACCTAAACTCAAAACCCTACAAAATTTTGTTTAAAAATTTTGAGCCCATACCCCTTCGTACATCGGCAACTTTTTTCCAACAAAACAGCTAGCAGATGCACATTCAACACCTTTATTTTACAAAGCACTGCTCCACGATTACAAAACTTTACAGCTAAACGAGAACACCGGCGCGCAGCCTAGCACATGCTGCTTTCAACAAAACAAACGTTGGGGAATCACCACCATTGTTACTCAGCAAAACACTCGTTTAAAAACAATGACTCATGGAGGGTACCACTCGTCACATCCTGCCGTTCATAGAGGTCTTAATTGGTTATACGCCATCTATAGCCCTGTATTTATTCGCCCAACCATGTTTCTAGTATTTGCAGAAATTAGCATGTCAAATTTTCAAGACTGCGTGGAATCGTGGACCTATCAATTCAACGATCATTTTGCCTGAACTTCCGGGATGCACAACGTGATCTTGTTTATATTATTCAAAAGTTAAAAAACGTGGAAAAAAGGAAGTGTTGTTGCATCCGCAAGTTTATACTTTTATGTATATTAAAATATGTATAGCGCCTGTTCGACGACGGAAAAGACAACGTCAGCTTATACGTGTTTTAATTGTTTTATTGGTTGCTTACCGCGTGTATTATCGTTTTTTTGACATGTTATTCTCCGCATGTAAACATTTAAGAGTAATTTTCACAGAACAATTAAAACGTTCTGTCTGGTGGCTTTGTATTGCCCCAGAGCACTTTTCTATCCACGTAAGAGTTTCCTATATAACCGATTGTGGTTGATAGAAAGATATAACAAAAACGAAACTAACTATCAAACTGAAACTATGACTGTATGACGTGTGTATCTAAGATGAAGAATAAACCTTATGCTGAGACTTTGACTTAGATTCTGAAACCAAGAGTATTAGACGGAGGCAGCGTTATGTGGTTTAAAGCGTCCAGTGAATCGAAGAATAACCTCGATCACAGCGCGGCTCGCTAGAACGTCAGGTAGTGCCTCAACCCAGCAGCTAACGACGACGACTAATAAACTTTAACTATAGCGAGCTCCACACATGCTACTGGGAATAAACAGTAACCATCCTGTCGAGAAAGAAGAAACGTTTTTTTAATTTTATGTTTTCGATCACAATAACATGTAGGTATTAAAACTCGTCATATAAAAATTAAGGCTCCTATACATATCAATACCCTGGGTTAAAGTTGAGATTTTACTTTATTTCTTGACTAAAATTACAGATTTGGACGCTTTAAAGAAGATGTCAGCAAATGATGGAGCACAAGGTGAATATTTGTACATTTAAAATCGTTCAAGTTTTCGCTGTTTTTCACTTGGATCGCATTATTACTAGTTTAATTCGCGCTTTGACGGCCACGTCTAATTGTACTAAAACTCGATAATTGATTGGTTTTGCCCACGGCTGTCGTTTTGCCATTTTTTCGTTTACTCGTGGAAAAAAATAAACTAAACTAATTTTTTTCTGTTTTAATTTACAGATCTATCAATGCAGTATCGTTGATTTCAAGTCAAATAAAATCTGCATAAACAAATTGTGCTTTAATAATTTTCGTTGTAAGAGATATTATACACAAGCTTATAATACTTATTGCGAATATCGACAGGTATGTCATGCTATAATTTCAGCAGTATTGAATATCTGGTTGTTATAAAGATAATATGGGGTGTGCTCATGTTTTTTTGTATTTAGATTCTCTATTTATTTGAAACTTGAGTTTTTAGATATTTTATAAGGGCTTGGCAAACTAGCCTCGTAATTAACATGGCGAAAAGGGACATGCAAACATAAAGCTATAACCAAATATACACATTTGTAGTAGTTTTTACTTCTTTCGGGACAACCTTCTTTATCCATATGAACTCTCTTTATAAGAGGTCTGTATAAAGATATGTATTTACCCTTACCCAGTCCCGCTCCTGTTAATGACGAAAATACCCATTCTCCACTCTTTTCCCCTTGTGCCGATGATTATTGAATCTAAGTAGACCAACCATTACCCAAACCTCAAAAGTATACCAAAAACAAACTATTGTTTTTGTAATATCAAAGGACTATTTGGCAGATTAAGGTTGTAAAATGCTCAGAGGATGGCGTGTGGAATCAGCTGAACTGCGAACAGCTCATATTAAAACCCACATGCAATTTCATCATAGCATTACCAAAATTAAATAGAGAAAACAAGCTTGATTCTGAAATAATTTTATTGTGCTTTCCATTTATTCGCCCTCTGGTTTGAAGACGTATGTAAGGCCACATTTGCCGCAGTATTGCCGGTCAAAGTGGGAAGCCATAAACACCCCAGCCCCACATTCG
>CH003410.1:101683-130354 GCA_000149265.1 Ciona savignyi | reverse complement strand
GGTTTAGCCTCATAAAAAAGATAATTAATTTCTAAGCTGAAGGGTTGCAGGATAGAAACTGGTTGCGAGGTGGACAGTTGTGTCCTTGGGCAAGGCACAAAACATGACCAGAACCCAGCGGATTAATGGGTTCTACCAAATTTAAGGAAACGGTCTATCATATACAACACACTGCAGTAGCTCCGGTAACCCAACGGGCGCGAGGTGATCTGACGATTGCCCGTGTGATAACCCCCTTGGTTTTCCCATCGTCGGGGATAAAGATGAATATTCTATCCTCCTATCCTATCCTATTAATCAAATAGATTGATTCGGTGTATTAAACTGAAAAAATGTCTCAATTATATACAACAAACTGCAAGAACATCCCGGAATGGGAACTAGTTATTCTATTAACTCTTCTTTATATATTCGCAATGTATTTTGACGATTGCACTTATGATAACTTTACTGAATTTTCGTATTCAGGGGGTAAAATATCAACATCATATCCACTGAATATGTTTAAATATTACCTGAGAACCGAGCAATAGGAACAGAATGAATGATTGCACATACAACAGTATTGTTCACAGGATGGACAAATTATTTGATCACAAAAGAAGCATTGAGTTGTTGGGGTATCATGCATGCAGTTTGATTTAAAGTGATCTAAAAGTAATATAAAAGTATTAACAGTGAAACAGAATGGACAGTATACATACAAGAGATCATTGCACAATATAACAAACCTAGGTTTTGCTTTAATTGTTTGCCCATTTTTTGTTTTGGTCCTTTGCAGAAAAATTCCATTATAGATTTTTGAGGCTTTTCTTCACACATTACCGCCATATGATGATTATTGTTGTGTATATTTTCAAGTTCTTTGCTAAACGGATTTCCGTAAAACTCTTTGGCACCATTGATCATAAGTTGTTTTGTATGACCTGGAATTTTATTATTAAAATGAATACTGCTACAGTTGTAATTTTTTTAAAAATAGGACATATGTAAAATATTGATGTTGTTTGTGTTGCTTGCACTGCAAGTACACTGATCAAGGATGGCAGGTGGTAGGTTTCAAACACCCAACCCTCTGGATATTGTTCCAACATGTTAATGTTATTCGGGTGAATAAATGATTAACATACTGGATAGAACAGGATAGGATATTCATGTTTATCCCTGTGAATGGGAAAATCACAGAGATTAACACACGGGCAATTGTCAGATTACTTCGCGCTCACAGTCGGGTTACCGGAGCTATTGCAGTGCGGTACCTCTAAATACTACAGGACCGCTTGGAGCGCATGGAGTGCTAAAATCGCTTGGAGCGCATGAATCGCTTACTATACTTTGTAATTACAAAAGCCATGATAATAATGTTAGGGTTGGGGTTAAAGTTAGTTCTGGGGTTGAGATCAGTGTTTGGGACAGGGTTAGAATTACTTTCCATAGCAATCTAAGTGATCCAAGGGCTCCAAGCGGTCCTGTAGTATTTAGAGGCACCCATTGCAGTGTTGTTGTGTATGATACACACGCTCCTTTAATTTGGTAGAACCCCTTTTCTACTGGGTTCAGGTAATGTCCGTTTGAATCAATGCATCCACAAAATATATACTGTCATTGACATTTTTAATATCAGAGAATCAGTAAAAATTAGCACTACTAGTCAGTAATGCAGCTAATGCTGGGTAAGGGTTATGTTGACAAAAGTTTTTTTTCTGTATGCAGTATGTCAATTTCCAATGCAAATATGCTTGAAACCTTAGTACCAGGGAATAATTAAAAACTGTGATTTTTAAATCATTTTCAAATACCGTGAATATGGGTGTGTAGACTTACCGTGAATGTGTTCTTTGAAAGTTGTACCATCAACACCATTTGCAACTTCCCTAGCACTTATATGACTCTTCAATTGCATTGGGGAATCATCTGACCAAGGGTTCCTTCGTTTTGTCATCCTCTAACTAAAAAAACACGCACTGACAATTGCAGATTACAGAAAAAAACAAGTAACAGAGAACTTAATGCACACTTATTAGATTCCTGAAACAAATACTAAATTACAGCATAGCAGATCTTATTGGTAGAAACCACAAACTTGATAACATATCGCGCAAATCAGCTATCAACTTAAAAATAGTCTAATGTCTAAAAACGTAACATTATTTTTAACATCCATTTTTAGCCACCACCAAAAACACAGATGTTATCCATAATTGATGTCAGTGTTCGTCATAGGGAGTTCCCCTCGCCTGCTTCTGACAATGATTTGCAAAAAAATAATTTGTTTCGAAACAAAGTCCGCAAGTGGTGTAAAGGTTAACCATTGTCTGCACATAAAATGGTCTGTAAAAACAATAGTTGGACTATGTTCTATGATGAAATAGTTTTTGTACTATTTCCGTTATATATTCATACTGGTCAGGTCAGATATAGTGCTATAAAGAAATTGTGTCAGTTATGATTTAGCGCAGGTTGTTTATGTAAATAACATATAACCGGTACCGTAACGCCTTCATTACAGCAGCGCGTGCACGATTATTTGTTTATATTTACAAATCTGGTTTTAGTAAAGCGATTCAAATAATACTTTATCACAATTCATTTTAATTTATTATTACCACAACAGATAAATATTATACTTAACATTAGAAAATGCAAAAATATTACATAAGCAACAAGCCATACACAATTAAAATCATAAAACTGCCGTGTTATTTCGACAATATTAAACTTATAAGTGTCAATGTGCAGGAATACAGCAAGGTATATTAATTTTAGACAGTTATGTTTTACTATTGAATTTACACTGATTTCCGTTAATTATTGATATTTATCAGTCACAATATTTTTTCTCATAGGATTTTCAATATGGCAAGCAACTTGACTAAGTTCAGTGGAGCAGTGTCTCTACTTGTGATTCTGGTTGCTGTTTTGTTTAACAGACGAAATGGAATCCAGGATTTTAACAAGGCAATTCCCGATATTCTTGACTCATTACGTAAAGCAGAAAAACTGGTAATTTTTGCAATTGTTTTATTATCAATATACAAAATATTTGTCCGACAAATTAGTCTGCAGTGGTTTAGTGCCTCACCTTTCAGCCGAAGGGTTGCTGGTTCGAAACTGGTCATTAGCTAGTTGGTTGTGTCCTTGGGCAAGGCACTTAACGGCTTTGCGAACCCAGGAGATTATTGGGTTTTCTACTAAATTGAAGAAACGTGTGAATCATACACAATAGTCCGGTAACCCGACGGTGGACTCGAGGTAATCTGATGATTGCCCGCCCGTGTGTTAATCCCCTTGGGTTTTCCCATTCACCGGGATAAACATGAATATTCTGTCCTACATAATTTAACAGCATTTATTCAACTAGAACAATGCTATTTTTTAAAAGGAAAAAGATTATAATGTTTTGTCCTTGTGATTCGGAAAACACAGTAGTGAGTGCATCAGTATCACATAAAAATTGGTCAGATTACCTACTGTTCAACGTCATATAAGCGAGACTATTTCATTATATTGTATATGATTAAAACAGCTCTACTGGTTTAGTTTAATCCATTTATCTACTGTGATTGAGGGTTGTTTGCTTTGCAACTTGCCTGAGGACAAAACCGACTAGCTCGAGGATGATTTTGTTTCAACAACCTTTCAGCTTGACTAAATGAATTATATATCATGATAACTATTTTTAAAGTATTATTGTATAATCTGAAATTCTGTGCTGTTTTCTATACATGTACCTGCATTATTTAATATGTATATAAACTGTGAAGGATTGTCTACTGAGCCTGATTCTTTGACACAATTGTCTCTATAAGGCAGTGTTTCGCAACCGTTTGAATGTTAAGTGCCAGTTTAGGAATAATATCAGTGCAATAAAAGCAACATCAAATGCCAATTATTTATTTAACTATTTAAAAGTCTTTGACCAATCATTCAGCAATAACAGTAGGTCTAAATAGCAATGCTATAACTATTCAATAGTTAATATTGTTACAAACAATATCAAGATAATTAAGACTGTTTTTCTTGCCTAACGCATTTTAAGACTGTTGAATTTGTCCAGTGTTAAAGTATGCACATGTTAAATGTATAGTTTTTGCGTGTGCATGAAATCATGTTGCATGTCATGATAAAACCCCTTAGAAGTGGCACACCTGGTCTAATGAGTCACATTTGTAGGATAAAGGATAATATTTTACACCTTGCAGGTTGAAGTCAACCAGAATATAAAGATTGCTGTTGGATTTGGGGGTTGCATGGATGTGTTTGTTAATGCTGTAGAGCTCCTGAATGTAGTGGACATTAAAACACCTGAAACCCCAAAACATCAGAGCATACTAACTAAAAAAGAAGATTTAAGTGAAGGGTTTGCTTATTTTTTCCGACATGGTGCCGCAGCTGAGAGATACATGAGCAATGATACACTCTTCCAAGAACTAGTCAGTGCCGCTGAGAAAATCCCGAACTTCAGAAGCGCATTGGGAGGTAATGCACCCGTGATGGCAAACCGCTTTGCAGCTGAAGGGGCGGATGTCTTACTCGCTGCTCAAGCTAGTCAGGATTTTAAGAAACATTTGAATTCCACAATTCAAATTGCTGGCAATGAAACCGACCGAAATGACATCCATTTGATCATGGAGTATAAAACTGGAGAGAAATGGGGTCAATATGAATCTACAAGAGCAAATCGATTTATCGTTCACTCCGATAAGTTCAATCCAACTCTTGGGTCATTGGAGCCACTAATGAACGCCTATGTGAAATTTAATCCGGATTTGCTGGTAGTGGGGGGTTTACAAATGATGGATAACTTTCCATTCAGGTATGCCATGCATATTTTTTGCTTTTATTTTAGTGCTCAAGTTTATAAATTTGTTAAAAGTGTTTTAGCCGGCCACATTTATCTATTAAAGCAACTCGAACCAGTGTTAGGACCTGTTTTTATTAATTTGATATTGTAAATATTACTTAAAGTTGGTATATTTGTCCGGCCAGTTAGCCTGGCGGTTAAGTGCATCGCCTTTCAATCGAAAGGTTGCAGGTGAGAAACTGGTAGCTAGCTAGACAATTGTGTCCTTGGGCAAGGCACTTTACGAACATTGCCTGAACCCAGCGGAATAATAGGTTCTACTAAATTAAAGGATTGTGTGAATCATACATAGCACACTGCAATAGCTATGTTAGCCCGATGGTGGGCATGAGGTGATCTGACGATTGCCTGTATTAACCCCCTTGGTTTTCCCATTCACGGAGATAAACATGAATATCCTATCGTATATTTTAGGGAAGGCGAGCGAAACAAAAGATTAAACATTCTTCAACAACTGTTAGTTGATGCAACGCAGCGTAAAACCTTAACTCATTTTGAGCTTGCATCTTTCGTTGATGAATCCTTGGTCACTGACCTCATGGACAAAGTGTTACCTTATTCTGACTCAATGGGCATGAATGAGCAAGAATTACCTAACTTATTAAGTTTCGTGAAATACTCGAACATCACTATGATTTCGGACTGCTACCCACGAGTAGCCACTGTTTTGGATCAGTTACGTTCATCCTATAAGATTCTACGGAGCAAGTATAACCGCATTTCACGTATTCACGTCCACACCATTGCCTTTCAAGCGATTCTTACAAAGAAGTCGTCTCAATGGAAAAACACAATGTCCGCGACAGCACACGCGTCTCTCACAGCCAACAGACACGTCTGTGGCACACCGGTGGTTGATGTTTTGAAGTCAAAGCTCCTTTTCGATGATTCCTTCTCAACTACAGTGGACACGATGAAGGCAAATAAAGTTCCGTTGATCCCCGACAAGCCAGTATCATGCTGGGAAGAGGATTACGGAGACGGTGAAGTTGTCCAAATCTGCATCGCTCCAAATCTCGTTTGCACTCAGGTCCACCAAACTGCTGGAGGTGGGGACAATATCTCTTCCGCTGGCCTTTCTTTCCAAATCTAGGTTTATTTTAGTTGGGGTACTTAATGCACTTGCTTGAACTAATCTTTTAAATCATGTAGTATATGCAACGTAATTGCACACGTAATTTTATCCTTTCCATTTTTAACAGAGCATTTGAATTGTTTTATTTGCTAGGCCGGTGTTGGTTGAGGAGGTTATGGTTTTAATGTTCCTGTAGATATTGCTTATTGTATACCTACTCTATATTTAGTTATTTTATATATACTATTACTAGTACTGTTGGATTTCAAAATTTAAGTTTGCGGTATAAATTTTATTCAGTGTTTTAATTCCAAATTGTTTAATTTCCGTTTCTCTATTAGTCACATACAGTGCAATTAAAAACACCGTTTTTATTCTTATTGCAAGAGTGTTTCAATTTCAAATATATACAAGTGGACAGGTAAAAGTAAACAGGCACGGACTTATGGATTATGTGCCATAATACAGTTTTTGCCAAGAAATTATTACATCAAATCTTTAGCCTTGTACAATTTAATATGTAAAAGTATTCCAGCGAAAAACCCAAGTGGAATTTTGTTTGTCATGACTATACACCCCATGCTCAGCAAAGCTTTTGTAGCGCCAGCAACCTTTATCAGAATCATAAGTATTCAATAGTGAACATATTACTTCATAAAATCGACAATTAACAATATTTTTCTCGGAAAGATAGCGTCCGAGCACGCGAAAGACAGTTATGCGTAGAAGGTTGGTGATACATTTTAAGTGTTTTATATCAAATATTGCGTTATCAACAGTGCAGATATTAGACAGTTACGCTCGTATTAAGTGTCAAAATCTCTAAAAGGCATGCGTAATTATCAATTTCTTGTGGGAATTTTCGCAGCTTTAATCTGTTTAAAATCAGGTAAGAACAACTATTTATTTGTAGGGCCTAATTAAGATTTGCTGTCGTACTCTGATTAGCTAGTCGGTAATGTCCTGGGGAAAGGCACTTAACGGACATTACCTGAACCAAATTAAAGGAACGTCTGAATCAAGTACAACACACTGCAATAGCTACGATAACGCGAGGTGATATGACAATTGCCCGTGTGTTAGCGCCAATGGGGTTTTCCCATTCACGGGGATAAACATCCTTCCCTATACCGGCTAAGTTTGATCATCATTTGACAAATTGACCATCGAAGTAAACCTTAATTCCACCCCGCGTTGATTTAGTGTTGGCAGTTGTGAAAGGAAGCTACAAAGGTTACCAGGCGAGTGACATCCGAATCCACCACGTCCTGTTTCATCAGTGCTTCCCGACACCGCCTGAATGCCTCAAGGCAAGAGTACTCGGACAAGAGTCAAAGAAGATTGACATCACCGACATTTCTACTACCGGCTTCACAGCTCAAGTTACCGCGTTAGCCAAGAGGAACATAGAAATAGAATGGCAAATTGAAACAGGTAAAACTCGTATATACTCCTATCTAAATATACTATGGATCTCATAGATATATTCTGCCTTATAATTTGTGCATCATTAAACGATGTTGTGATTTTCACTTTAACACTTTAATATAAGTTTTTATATCAGAAAACTATCCATTGGACTGTCAGAGCGCTGTACAGAGAACTAAGAAAAGCCAACTTTACAAATTAAGCACAAATCAGACGTGTACGCATGTGCTGGTTTATTGCGACTATACTGCAATAAGTGAGGGATGGACGGCAAGTTACTTATAGTTTTGGTTTAACACTGTATGGGCTTCTTCGACCGATTAGCTTGGTTCGTTTGTGCATCGCCTTTCAGCCAAAAGGTTGCGGCTTCGAAACTGGTCGCTAGCTCATCGGTTGTATAGGATAGGATAGGATAGGATATTCATGTTTATCCCCGTGAATGGGAAAACCTAGGGGGTTATCACACGGGCAATCGTCAGATCACCTCGCGCCCATCGTCGGGTTACCGGAGCTATTGCAGTGTGTTGTATATGACACACACGTTCTTTCAATTTGGTAGAACCCATAAATCCGCTGGGTTCAGGCAATGTTAGTAAAGTGCCTTGCCCAAGGACACAACCGACAAGCTAGCGACCAGTTTCGCACCTGCAACCTTTCGATTGAAAGGCGACGCACTTAACCGCTGGACCACCGGGCCGGACAAATCATTGGCCAAAAGTACCTGATGGACATTGCCCGAACCCAGTCGAATGATGGATCCTTACCAAATTGAAGGAACGCTTGAACCATACACGCTGCAATAGCTCCGATAACCCAATGGTGGGCGCGAAGTGATCTGATTATTGACCGTGTAATAACCCCCTTGCGTTTTCCCATTCACGAATAAACATGAAAATCATATCCTGTTTTAAATTGATGTTAAATTATTAAATATGGTTAGCACATGGCAGCTGCCAATCCAATTGTACATTTGGAGTTAAGAAGACCTGATTAATCAAATTAGAGAGCGCAGCACTGTTATTATATCTCAGCAATACAGCCATGGCGAATACAGCATAACTATTGCATTGCGTCTTTGATCGTAAATTCTCGATTAAATTCGAAACAATTCAAATGTTGGTGTACATTTATATACAAGTCACATATTAGTAAAAGTCAAAATGAATCATAATAATTGAGTAAATAAACAGTACAAGAGCAAAAGGTATTTATGCAACGTAGGCTATGCTACGTCACAGTTAACCTATGTTTCATCAGGTTATTCACAGAAGGTTCGACGGAAGCGTTAATTTTCTTAGAAATTGGCAGGAGTACGTCGATGGGTTCGGGGACAAAAACGGAGAGTTTTGGCTTGGTAAGAAAAGTACTGTTGCTGTGTTTTACAGTGGATAGCCGTTAGTGCATTTAGAAAACCTACAGTCTTTGCAAACTTACATCGCCCTGACATGTTTTACCAGTCAAATATACAATAACATTAATTTAAAATGTTGTTGATATGTTGTATATTTGTATTTTGGAAAATAAAGTAATATATAACTATTTTTTTATTTTTTTATTTAGGTTGGAGTGGGTTATTAGGTTCTACTAAAACTAAAAGACGCTTTAGTGACAACACACTGCAATAGGGTCGGTAACCTGACGATGGGCTCGACGTAATCTGTCGTGTGAGAACACCCCTTGCATTTGCCCATTCAAGGGGATAAACACAAATATCCTACTAAAATAGGTTTCTTTACGCAACGCAACAATGCAAACTCAATTTAAAATATCTGTTTTGTTTATATGATCAAATACTTTAAAATTTAAAGGACCACCAGCAAGATAAAAAAACTCGTAACACCTGTCTTTGGGAGAAGTTGCAGTATGCTTATACGTCTCTTATTCAAAGTTAGAAATAACGCGTCATTGTCCAAAACTTTATGAATTTATTCGAAATTGACCCGTGAATGATGGCGGAAATGAAAAGTCCTGAGTAGACGGTTTTCTAAGGAAAAATATACAATTAAATGATCACAAAATTGAGTATTTGAAAACTTACCACGATTTATATCGCACACAGGCTTAAGAAATATAAAGCAACTGGCAAGTACTAAAAACATGATGAAAATTCGAGTAGTGGATGTCTGGGGCGAGACTCACGAATCAGATTTCGGGTAAGTTAAACACAAACAATCCGGACCGTTGTAAACGAAGTGAAGTTTTAGAAACATTTTTAAACCCATCACCTCTGGGCATCAAGTAACCTTATATATAATTTTGTAAAGACATAATATTCCTTACTATGCACCATTACAGCCTACTACTTTTTTATCAAAATAAATTAGGATCAAGTTTTCATGTGTATCTCGTGCCAATATATAAGATACCTTCATTGTATTTTCATGAGCAACATCTTCTAGGTTCTTTCGTTTTTTGCCATCTACCGAGGACGTTGATCGATATCAAATGCAAGTTTGGTACCAATCATCAGCGAGTAAGTTATACCATACAACAAATGTTTTACTCCTGTCTTTGAAGGGGCAGGTTTTATACTCCTGTGATATAATCTTAACTCCTTTATTTACTTGTAAGCTGTATATGCCGTGTTATCCACGCTGTTTTTTTCTTTTCTATTCTTTTTTTGCCAGGCTATGGGATTCGTACCTAGGATGGGCTCGTCACCAAGACCGTTTTGTTATATTGAATTTGGTATATAAATCGGACGCGTTAACTATTTGGCCACACCTTACCACCACACTGTTTCACATTGGATTTATCGGGTTTTTCTGTTTTTTTTTATGGTTTTCCAATAACATATGCTCGTTTGTTTCAACGGAGGGGGTGTATATTTATTTTTATTTCTAACTATACTGTTTATTTGCAGGTTCAATGGTCAACATAAATTCATTGAGGTTTGTAACAGTCGATTCAGATGTCAATAACTTTGCACAGAATCTCGGGGCTTGGTGGCTAAACTTTAATGCGCCTATTGGCGGAAACCTCAACGCGAATATATTCAGCGAAATGACGTGGAAAGCTGTGGAAGGCCCTCTGAAGGAAGCGACAATAATGATCACGTCTAACCCTGTTGTCCAAATTTGATTTCTAACTTGAACTTTTCTAAATATGGTGAATATAAAGTGTTCGGGTGGCATTAAACAGAGGAATTTTTAAAATTATCACTTTGCGTCTATAGTTAGCTGTGTTTAGGCACATTTTATAAATGACCGTGTATTAATATCGTTTTAAATATTTATAGATAAGTTGAGTGTAAATTTTAAATTCGAATAAATTGTATATATTTTAGAGTAGTGACGCATTAATAAATATGCAAAGCGACTTTCTTTAGTTTCAGTTTTTCTGTATCCGTATGTGGTCGCTAGAGAAAAAAAAATCAGCGCAATTTTATTATTTATTTAAATACAAGTTAGTTCAAGAGTCAGTATATGTATCGGTCGCGTTAACTATTTGACCTCTTATACAAAATATCGGTCCTAGTAACGAGCCCATAATGGGTTCGAAACTTGGCTCGGTAAGAAAAAAAACAAAAACACAAGTTAGTTCCAATTACCTTCATTCAAAAATTTCCGGTGAGTTTAAAAGTGTTCGACTATCTTATTCAGTCTTAAAGACTTATTTAAGCGGACCATTCGTGACAATCGACTTTATGGCTCCAGTATTCCGTCATTCGAATTAGATTTACATCAAATCACATCAAAATCTTTAGCATTGTACAATTTTATATGGAGAAGTATTCCAGGGAAAAACTCAAGTGGTTTTTGTTTGTTATGGTTTTATGGGTGAATACGCGAGATCCAACTATACACCCCATGTTCAGCAAAGATTTTTAGCGCCAGCAACCTTTATCAGAAACATACGTATTCAATAGTGAATATATTACTTAATAATATCGACAATTAACAATTTTTTTCTTGGAAAGTTAGCGTCTATGCACGCCGAAGACAGTTATACGTAGATGGTCCGTCATACATTTTAAGGGTTTTATATCAAATATTGCGTTATCAACAATGCAGATATTAGACAGTTACGCTCGTATTAAGTTTCAAAATCTCTAAAAGGCATGCCTTATTATCGGTTTCTTGTGAGAATTTTTGCAGCTTTAATCTGTTTAAAATCAGGTGGGAAAAACTATTTTTTTGGAGAGCCTAATTAAGAATTGCTGTCGTACTCTGACTGATTAGCTTAATGGGCTAGTACGTCGCCTCTAAGCCGGGGTTCAGTTTCGAGTCTGATCGCTAGCTAGTCGGTAATGTCTCAGACCAAGGCACTTAAAGGACATTGCTTGAACGTAGATTGATAAGTTCTACCACATTAAAGGAACGTCTAAATCATATTCAACACACAGCAATAGCTACGGTAACGCGACGGTGAGCGCGAGGTGATATGAAAATTGCCCGTATGTTAACGCCAATGGGGTTTCCACATTCACGGGGATAAACATGAACAGCCTTTCCCATTCTTACTTATACCATGCTAATTTTAAACACATGATGGGCTCATCACTAACATTATATTGTATTTGCCACACAACTGATTATCTTTTGACAAATTGAATATCGAAAAGACCTTAATTCCACTCCGCATTGGTTTAGTGTTGGCAGTTGTGAAAGGAAGCTACAAAGGTTACCAGGCGAGTGACATCCGAATCCACCACGTCCTGTTTCATCAATGCTTCCCGACACCGCCTGAATGCCTCAAGGCAAGAGTTCTCGGACAAGAGTCAAAGACGATTGACATCACCGACATTTCTACTACCGGCTTCACAGCCCAAGTTACCGCGTTAGCCAAGAGGAACATAGAAATAGAATGGCAAATTGAAACAGGTAAAACTCGTATACTCTTATCTAATTTATGTCTTCTTATTTGTGCACCCTTCACCATTTTGGGTACAGTTTCTGAACTATTAATATTTAATTAAAAATCACAATCCAAAACGTTTATTTTCTATGGATCTCTTAGCTAAATTCTGCCTCATATAATTTGTGCATCCTTCGCCATTTAAGGTGGAGCTTCTAAAACTATTAATTTTTAATTTAAGATGTCAGAAATGGATTATGTTTCTATGACCATCGCTCTCCAGTGTATCTATTATTAGTGTTTGTTTGTTTATAATGAAGTATTTGTTTTTTTTATAATAAAGTATTTTAGCTGATTGTCGTTTTGTTTTTGTTTTTCTCCGCTATAAATTAAAGTCCGATTTGACTACATACCAACCACACACGAATATGGTTTAATCAAGCGTACGACTAATATATTCACGCTCACGTTGCGTGCTTTTAATATTTTAGTTTAAAATATTAATTTAATAAAAGTTTTAATATCAGAATACTACCCATTGGATTGCAAGAGCGCTCTAGAGGAAACTAAGAAAAGTCAACTTTACAAATTAAGCACAAACCAGACGTCGTGTACGCCTGTGCTGGTTTATTGCGACTATACTGCAATAAGTGAAGAATGGACGGCAAGTTACTTATATCTGTAGTTTTGTAATTGGGCTGAGCTTTTGGGCCTTAAATTAATGTTAAGTTTTTTAATATGGTTAGCACATAGCAACTCCCAACTCCAATTGTAGAATTGATTAGCCGCAATAAAGACCAGTGGATTAGAGCATCGCCTTTCAAACGAAAGGTTGTAGATTCGAAACGCTACCTAGTCGGTTGTGTTATTGGACATTTAGCGAACATTTGCCAGAACCGAGCGGATTAGTGGGTTCTGATAAATTGAAAGAATGTCATTCACAACACACCGGAATAGCTCCGGTTACCCGACGTTGGGCGCGAGGTAATCTGACAATTATCTGTGTGTTAACCCCCATAGTTTTCCCATTCACGTGAAAACAAAATTTTAGAATACAGCATGACTATTGCATCATGCCCTAACTAGAAATTGTTATCGAATAATGTGAAATGGATTTAAGTGTTGGTGTACATTTATGTACTGTTCACATATGAAAAACAGTCAAAATGATTCCTACGCATTGAGTTAATAAACAGAACAAAAACAAAATATCTGTAGGGTATTGATGCAACGTAGGCTATGCTACGTCACAGTTAACCTGTGTTTCACCAGGTTATTCACAGAAGGTTTGACGGAAGCGTTAATTTTCTTAGAAATTGGCAGGAGTACGTCGATGGGTTCGGGGACAAAAACGGTGAATTTTGGCTTGGTAAGAAAAGTACTGTTGCTGTTTAATTACAGTGAATAGACATGAGCGCGTACAAACTACGTTCTTTGCGACTTTTGTCCCTTTACCGCACACACACACGTTTGTATCAGGCCTAAATACAGAATCATCAAAATTAATGGTTGTTTATACAAACTAAAAAGTGTTGAAGTAGTATTTTGAAATAAGTCGCTCATAAATCACAACAAATTTACTAAACGAATAACGCTCGTTTTAATTTTATTTTGAAGAATAAAGTTAATATGTCTAACTGTGTGCATAGCTCCGGTAACCCGACGGTGAGCGCGAGGTAATCTGACGATTGCCCGTGTGTTAACCCCTTGGCTTTCCCATTCACGGGGAAAACATGGATATCCTATCCTATTCTATATCCTTTCTTAAGTTTAAACTCGTTTGCATGCTCGACACAAAAGTGTTTGCATGCTCGACATTTAAATGTGTTTGCATGCTCGACACAAAAGTTATGCTTTAATAATATGGCAGACCCACCAATAAGATAAACTCCAATTGCTCATGTTAATGGGGCCAAATGTGGTTACTTAGTTGTTACCTTTTGTAAAGGTGCCCCACACGATGCTCTATTGACCCAGTATAAAATATACGTTGTTAAGCACCCTTACTGAGTATTTGAGTTTTGGTTCAAACTCTGTTTTGGCATATTTAAAAACTTGGATTTAAACTGCACACAGGATTAAAGAACATAGAGCAACTGACAGCAAGTGGAGGAACGATGTTGAAAGTTCGAGTCGTGGATGTCTTGGGTGAGACTCATGAAACGAATTTCAAGTAAGTTAAACACACACAATCCGAACCGGTTAAAGTTATGGGAATACTTTTAAACCCAAGATTTACAGCGATAAAGTATAAAATTATATTACGTTTGGTTAAGTCTAAACGTTTCTTATACTCTCTACCATAGAGTATATAACATTAGCCTGCTACCTTTTTATTGGGATAAAAAAAACTATATATATGTAATGCATATATAATATAAGTTATATTTAGGACCGACTTTGCATTTTTCTCGTGCTAACATCATATTGTCCGGCCCGATGGGCTAGCGGTTAAGTGCGTCGCCTTTCAATCGAAAGGTTGCAGGTGCGAAACTGGTCGCTAGCTAGTCGGTTGTGTCCTTGGGCAAGGCACTTTACGGACATTGCCCGAACCCAGCGGATTAATGGGTTCTACCAAATTGAAGGAACGTGTCTATCATATACAACACACTGCAATAGCTCCGGTAACCCGACGATGGGCGCGAGGTGATCTGACGATTGCCCGTGTGATAACCCCTGGGGTTTTCCCATTCACGGGGATAAACATGAATATCCTATCCTATCCTATATAATATCCCTTCACTTTATTTTCATGTCGATCTTCTTCTAGGTACTTTCGTTTTTTGTCTTCGGCTGCAGACGTCAACCGTTATGAAATGAGAGCTTGGTACCAATACCCATTCGGTAAATTATATCATAAAAATCTTTTAGGCTTGTATTTTAAGGGACCAGGTTATATATACTTCTGTGATCTAATCGTAACTCATTTATTTATTATGAAGACATGGGATAGGATATTTATGTTTAATTGGAGAACGCAAGGGGCGTTAACACACAAGGACACGACCGCGACTAGCTGGTAACCGGTTTCGAACCTGAAACCCTTCGACTGAAGGGCGGCCCACTAACCAACCAAGCCAATCAGGTGGACATCAGTATGCTGTATATTAAATTTCCGTGCTAACCACGCTGTTACGTACCGGTTTCATCGGGTTTTGTTGTATTTTATGCAGCAGCAACACACGACCTTCCAATGCAACTAGTGCAGTTATTTCATTTCTATGTCGAATTATACTTTATTTATCTTCAGGTTCGACAATCCAAATAATTTCATCGAGGTTTGTAACAGTCGATATAGACATCGACAACTTGGCACAAGACCATGGGGCATGGTGGCTGTTCTTCGGTGTCCCTTTGGCGGGAAACCTCAACACAAATATATTCAGCGAAATGACGTGGAAATCAATTGAAGGTCCTCTGAAAGAAGCAACGATGATGATCAAAAACTTTTCCTAGATGGATGCTATTACGTCTACATACCCATGTTGATCAAACTAGTTTGCTAACTTTTGTAAATATAATGAGTGTAACGTTTAAATTCGAAATGTAAAAAATATTTTGGTGTGGCATTAAACAGAGAAATTTCCAAATTTTTCATTAAAGAACTTTTTGGTTGTAAGTAAGTATGTTTGAGCTACACTTATAAATGATCGTGTATTGGTATCTCTTTAAATAGGTATTTTAAATAGGTTAATTGTACATTTAAAGTCAAATAAACTGTATATTTTAGAGTAGTGATGCATTACTAATTATTTAAGACGACTTTCTTTAATTTCAGATTATCTGTACTCGTATGATGTCGCTAGAGATCAAATTTATCAGCGCATTTTATTTTAACACACGTTAGTTCCAATTACCTTTATTCAAAAATTCCCGGTCGATTTCAAAATGTTCGACTATCTCGCACAGAAGTAATGACTCAGATACAAAGACCACACGTAACAATCGCCTTTATGGCGTTAGTATTGCGTCATTCGGGTTAGATTTTAGGAGATCACAATAGACCCTTAATTGACCCAGACCTGGTGGTCTTGGAGCGCTCAAAACTAGGAGATTTTATTCAGTTGCTTTGAAAATAGAGTAAAAAAGCACAAACCCAAATTTAATTTTGATAAGGTGTCCTTCTCGACCGGGAAATTTTAAAGATAAATAGAACTAACGTGTGTTTAAATAGATGTAGCTTAATTCCAACGGTATCAAATGACATTTTGTGAAAGATATATGCCGATACAACTAAGTGTAGATATTTACCGAAACAAGTTAATTGTTAAGTTGGTCACTTTCGTAATCTGTCGTTACTTATTGTGCCGATATTGTAATAATTACGTCGGTTTATAGAAAGCTGAACTATAATCCTTTTGAATTTCCCACTAATGGCACAAGACAGAAAGCTTAAGCTACACTGAATGTTTGGCTTAGATATCATTGGAGCCAGGGTTATACGCTTCCCGCTGCGTTAAAACCACTTTATTTCCGTTATCAATTCAAAGTTGTTTAAAACTTACCGGGTTTGGGAAAAGAAAGAAAGAAAATAGTCTATCGGGCACTAGTACTATTCAGAGCTTAGTCTCGTCGGTCCAAATTTGAACGAATACGTTAGTTTGAGGCTAAATTAAAGCACTGCATTATTATCTAGTAATCCTGGCTATATGGCACGGAGTTATGTTGAATACCGGACCCCTGCGGCTCATTTACATACGCGAGAAAGCTTCTTTTGACACCATGGCGCCTCGAGCACGCTAGGCATGTCGGGACGTCCATGTCATAAGCCCACATTATACTACAACGTTTAATAGGGGTATGTCCCATTCATAAAACCAAAAAAACAGTATGAATTTTCAGTAGGGTTTGCTCTGCCAAAAAACAGTATGAATTTTCAGTAGGGTTTGCTCTGCCAAAAACAGTATGAATTTTCAGTGGGGTTTGCTCTGCCAAAAACAATATGAATTTTCAGTAGGATTTGCTCTGCCAAAAACAGTATAAATTTCCAGTAGGATTTACTTTGCCAATACCGCAATATGAATTTTCAAAAGGATTTGCTCTGCTAAAAACAGTATTACTTTTCTGCTGTAAATCAGTTGCCCGGCGTACCTGCAATTATTTTAAAATTTATTTTTAAACCATTTTTAATCTTGTCAACAAACAGTATAATCGGAACATACGACTTAAAGTTAAATTTTAATTGAGTAAGTTGAGGGTATTTTGGAGAGCAATTTCTCATGTGCGAAACATGTAGCCATTTATATAACTTTATTTTGTTCGCAATAATTATATAAATATATATATATATATGAATGGATTAAAAAAATTAAATGAACAAATTAAAAGACATCAATCAATGAAAAAAATATTTCTTCCATGTTGGAATTAATCTATCATTTACAATTTACTAAGAATAAAAGTAATTAATTTTTTTTTATTGAACATCAATACCATTTTTAAAAAAAATTTATTTGCATTCCGAATAATATACAAAAAAACAAATATTGATTTTTTATAAAACACACAAATTGAATACAATTAAATAACTTCATGTTATACATTTACCTTTTGTACGAAAACCCTTTTTTAACATTGTCTAATTTGAATTTTAATGACAAGCAAAAAGCAAGAATCTTCAGATATGTTTGTAGACAAATAGTTTAATTTCCAGTGAATACCTTTAGGTAGGTTTAATAACATACAATGGAAGATTTGTACTTATAAGATTTTGTTTTTACCGAGCTTGGTTTTGTAGCTTTAATACGATCTTCGTTAAAAACGTGTCTATATAGAATTAGTATATTTATCGGTCACGTTAATCATTCGCCATACGACCTTACGAGAGCAGTGTATGCTTTATTAGAATAAGCGCACGGTAATTTACTTCTCTACTGTTCTTAATGCAAGATTTATTTTCGGCTAACCTTAATCTTAGGTGCGCTAACGAAACCCGAACAATTCGTCACACCCAGCATAATCGCCGACCAACAATGCCCATTGTTTCGTATACAAAGGTGTAGGGTCACGTTGGTTTACATGTCCAATTGTCGCAATTTAAAAAATGACTGCTCCTGGGACACAATAATACAAATCAATAATACACAGACGCCTAAAAAGGAATCCAGGTAAAAATCAATTGTTTTAGAGCAAAAAAACAAAAATACCCCAACTAATTTTGTTGCGCGATCATGCTTAAAAGCGAATTATCTTTTTAGAAAAAAATATATGAGAGCATACATGCAAAAAATCTGAGTCTAAAATTTTACTTTTGATATTACGGCCATTCGAATAGGAATTCGATCCGATTCCAAAGCATCTTATCAAGACCAGTAGTTTACATTTATTGGATATTCGGTTTGCGGAGTAAAAGTCCTTTTCATTCGTCCAGGCGTTCGATTCAAATTTGTTTTGTTTTATTGGTTCGGATTCGTTTGTGACGAAATAATAGGCATTGATTCTGGGAGCGCCCTTATTGGCTGTCGTGTCAGAGTCATTCTGTTCTCTGAAAGTGACACAAAACAAATCGACTAAATAATGGAACACCATTAGGTTTTAACTATTTTTCGAGGTCCCAATATACACCGCAGTGCACACGTAAACACACCATGCCGTTAAACGTCAAAGCATCGCGTACGACTGTTCAGACAAGCGTAAGATAATACGGATTCAGTAATACGAAAATGCTCAAATGAAAATAACGCATGATCTAGTGCAACAATCTGTAACACACATTTCAAAGTCAAATTTAGCAGATTTTTCACTAATCCGACATGATAGGGATATTGTCAATCTTAAGGCCAAAGGGCCAAGCTTAGTAAATAAGCATTTTTTTAATATTACGACGGTATATATTTCGCTATCATTAATTCTTACTATTAAAAATTGTTCATTTGAAATTCTTATTTCCTGCGCGATATTTTAGCTGGGTTATGTGTAGAATTATCTAGTGATACAGTTTCCGCTGGTAAAAAAACGATAATGGTTTAAAAACATAGCATGCGGCTCGGAAACATATGGCCCGCTTAGGATAGAGCCCGATCTTGGGTATTATGCGATTTTCAGTCCTACGACGTAAGAGCTACGGTGACTTTAGCTAACTCGATAGAGTGCTAAACATGTTACACAGCTGAATATATTATTTTTATAATAAACCGACGAAATCGAATAAAATAATATAGTGGTTCCGGAATGCCAGGTTACATTTCAAACGTTTTAATTTTCTCGTTTAATATCTTAATGTCCGGGTAGAGTTTTTGAACGAACACGGTGCTAAATGACATAACAATGGTTACATTTTCTCAGCGATTCCGCTGGGAAACGTACTTTACGCAGCAACCACGTTTTCGCCGAAGGTATATTAACTACTTGCCGAAATCAGCTCAGAACGGTGGTAATGGGCCCAGTGGATAGGGCCGCTCTGTTTAAGTAGATTACCGATTTCAAGGCTTCCACAGTAAATGCAATTGCGACGGCGAACTGCGCAGCAAAGGGCCACCGTAATTCGGTTTGGGCGACCGGTTTAGGAGCACGGAGCAGCGAGTTTCTGCAATTAGCTGAAAGAAGCAATATCATTCGAGTGACACTACACAATGGCCCATTATCGAATTTTCGCGCACGGGAGCGGCCGCCATTTTGTACAGTCGCCAGGCTGTACGCTGGGCGATTAGACTCTGATTGATTAAAAGGCAATGCAGAGTCGCATTCCAAAGACGGTTGTTACATTATCCCCAACTAGAGTGGATTGATTCAGACGTATTGGGTGTCGAAGGACTTCGATAAACCAATATTGTTTTATTTCATAATCCCAATCGCGCTTTTATGGCGCTGATGACTTAAGCGATGAGAAAACAAAAATAACAAAGAACAAGGAAACGTAAAATTATCAAAAGCGAAAATGTTTAAAGCGGCAAAGATTAGTAAATAATTTAGTACAGCTGGGATTTGCACTTTCATCTAGTAGCTAATAACTTATTAAAAGTCTCAAATTTTTCCTTTTAAAATTACAAAAATATTTAAGAAACCGAAAATTATTACCAAAAGAAAATCCGTCTCGGCTTCACCTTTGAAAGCGTATTTTTACACGAATATAGGGTTTGTTTAAAGAAATTTAGTTTTACAAGTATTTATTTATATTAAGTTGCAATAATTTTTGCTTATATTGTATTGCATTTCGAGTTAAACAATTTTAAGACAACGTTATTACACCTACCACAGTAATGATATCAATATGTATATTATAAATCTTATTTATGAAATATAATTTAAAATGTTAGATTTTTAAGATATTAAAAATGATATGTAACAGGTTGTTCTTTGCTATTCCAATGTGGTATATTTAATTAGCATAATATACTGCTCGATTTATGACGTCACAATCGCTTTTTAAGTAGTCTGCTTGAGCATTCGTTCACACGTTTACAGGTATGTAGGGTAAATATAATCGGATTTCGGTTTAAAAATCATTTTCAACGTTGATTCGGTCAGGTAACACATATGCCCCAGAACCTTCGTCATAGGGAGCATTGTTACGTCGTAATGTAAGCTTGTTAACGCGAGGGCTTACGCAGTTAGACTAAGCACGGCGCGGATACCTACTGCGCCAGCACAAAGGCCAAGTAAAGACATGTCAAGTTAGCAGAAGATTAGCAGATGAAAGCTAATCGAGATCTCAGTGGCCGTGCGCAATAATCCACGCATAATCAACTTGTACCACGAGGTTAATGTGACTTAAACAAACACTAGAGACTCGCGCACGCATGCGGGTGGTCGGGACAATCTGGAATGAGAGGTCCTTTGAAATTTTTACTTTCTTAATTCCATATGTCTTTGATTTTTTCGATTTCGAAAATTGACAAATCAATTGTAAAATCGGCTAAATTATGAATTGCAAATTTTATATCTTTGTTATTGCACTTTCTTCTCTTGAAAATATGCTACCAGTTTACATGATTTTTATTCAGCTAATAAATATTTTTTTAGCTTTATAAACAGTAGAAGTAATAGTGTTTTGAAATCTCACTGTAATATTCAAACATTTGTAATTAGCGAATATCTTATTTTTCTTTAAAAAGGTATTTAAAATTTAAAATTAAAATACAATGTTATTTATGGCAAGGTTCATGTGGCAAGGGTTTAAGCGAATAGCTGTGGATAAAAACATCGACCAGTTGTCATAAAACAGTGATTCGCAAAGCCAGGAGTTAATCTGAGCAAATCACATGATCCCCAGGCTAAGACCGCGACGTGCGACTAATGTTTCGACGACAATTCGGGTTTACTAATTGTCTTGTTTGATCTTCGCCTCGGAACGTAATCACAGAAGAGAAGCTTGGAAGAGTCGCGGATTAAAGGAAGAGAGGATAGGAAAAAAGGATACGGGAAAGACATGGGCACCGCGATCTCACTTACTCAGCATTCGGTTCATATTTTACTGATGATCGTTTCTTCTTGTGAATATAGAAAGTAAAACTATGCTGCTTGGTAGTAGTGAGGTCGCAGAAGCAGCGCCACGGACTCCCCCTATAACGGCGTCGCAAAGTTCATTTTCTCCGAGTTCGAGTTTAGCCAAGCTTTTCGGGGCATCGGCGGATTCACTAGGGAGCCTGGGTTCGAACCCCAGACCTGACATAATGGCGGCGGCGGCGGCACTAAGGCACATGATAAATCACAATCTACTTCAGCAACCAGTTGCAGCTCCCGCATCAAGTCCGCTGGTACCGTTTCCAGCATTGACGTTCAGTCCAACTCAAATCGCTACGGTGTGTGAAAGTTTGCAAGAGAGTGGCGACATCGAACGACTGGCTCGGTTTCTGTGGTCACTTCCGGCGGTCCCAGGTGTTCTGGAAGTACTGAACACAAACGAAGGTGTCCTGCGCGCACGCGCCATCGTTGCCTTTCACCAGGGACACTATAGAGATCTGTACGCCATTTTGGAGACACATCGGTTCACGGAGAAGGATTCGCACGGGAAACTACAGGTAAACATTTACTAATATTATTTTATGAATTTTAATAGAAAGATAATTAGTATATTTATTCGTTTAATTTGGTTTGTACATATTTATAATAAAAAAAACAGAAAAAAACGACAGATATCGAATGTAATTTTGCCTTTTTAGATAAAAAAATGAATTTTTCAGCAGCTGTTAATTTTAAGTTGCTATATTGCTTGTGCTTAATCTGTTTTTGTTTTGTGTACAGGCAATGTGGCTTGAAGCTCACTACCAAGAAGCAGAAAAGTTAAGAGGAAGACCATTGGGGCCAGTTGATAAGTACAGAATTCGTAAAAAGTTTCCTCTTCCAAGAACTATTTGGGATGGAGAACAAAAAACTCATTGCTTTAAGGTAAGAGAACATTACTAAAATACCGTACTGTACAGCAGGTGACAATCAAAACGTAACAATGGGGTTTATTTTCACCATGTTTTGTTTTCAAATTTCAATACACGGATTGGATTTTTGTCTTGGATCTGTCAAGATTTCATGATTTGTTTTCGCATTTAATGAGCATCTCTTTTTAACTAGGAACGAACGAGAAGCTTGTTAAGAGAATGGTATTTACAAGACCCTTATCCAAACCCGGGCAAAAAGAAGGAATTAGCGCACGCGACCGGCCTCACGCCCACCCAAGTTGGAAATTGGTTCAAAAACAGACGACAAAGAGACAGGGCAGCTGCAGCCAAAAACAAGTAAGAAGATTATTTATTGTTTTTCTCCGTTAGCATATTTACTGTTTTACGAAGCCCCCACCCTAAGCCTATTGAAATAAAATATTTCTTTGCTAAAATAAAAAATCCAAAATTAAATGTAAATGGTATGGGGTTACTTGAGTATTTTCAAACTTACTCTTGTATCTTCGACAGTCTGTATTTATTTTACCAATTGTTTTCTTCAGTCGCCAGCAAGGGGAAATTAGCCCACAACCAAGAAGCAAGCCGACCTCCCCCGCTTCATACCAGAACGATTTGTTTCGACACTTTTCCTCCCCCTCAGACAACCCTGCTATGATGTGGGCCATGGGGAAGTTTCCTAACTTCCACGTCTCCCTGCCCCACTTCCAACCCCCCACGTATATCGATAAAGGGAATTCCCCCACCGGGAGCGCGTTCTCGTCCTCCTCCTTCCTCTCAACCCCTCCGATGACGTCACTGCACCGGCTTGCTACGTCATCGAAGGAAACAAACGCGGAGAGCGATTCTTGTTCCTCAGTCGCGTCGCCCTCCCCATCAAACCATTGTGACAAAAGAATGGAGAGTGATGACATCACAAATGAAGAAAACTATCAGACGAACACAAAAGAGCCAACAGACTGAAGTACGACAAACCCAAATTCGTTAATGATTCTTTTTATTTGAATTTTCTTGCACTCGTTATTTTTGTGTTTGTGTCCCGTCCGGTTACCGACATTACATTTTATTAAAACCCAGTTTCACTGCAAAAAAGCATTCACGAAATAGGCAACGTACCAAAGATAATTAAGGAGCGTACAGATTGCATATTAAAAAAATTAAAACAGGTAAATAATAGATTAAAATTGATATAAATTGGCCAGGCGTCAGTTTTCAACTAGTCAATTTGCAGTTCAGAAGAAAAACATCAGCAATTTTTAAAATTTTGTACATTCCCATGTCACTGCAAGAGCATATACACCGTGTACGGCGGCTCGGTCAATTTGCAAATTAAACGTCTCGACGGGTTGGAATAACACAATGCAAGCCGGATAACATGCTGTATTGTAGTCGGCAATAATCGATCATATCCATACTCCCACTGCAAGTCAACGAGACTGTTAATTTACATTAAGCCGGATGAATCTAGAATGATACTCTATCAATGGCGCACTCGACTGATTAAATTCGCCGCGCCATTAAAACCATTCGGAAATGGAAAGCCGGCATTGGTAACAAAAAGCGTAAAGGATTGCAAAATGATTTGATGAGGTTTAAATTATCCCCAAAACCAGTTTTGCAGTATTGCTTAACATAAACGAAGCACTAAAACTAACAGTTATCGCAATAACGCGAATCCAAGAGCTACAAGGCAACATTATGCAACGCCATTTTATATTTGAAAAAATAATCTTACCTATAGATTTAAATAATGTTAAGGTTCTGTACTCACATTTCTGCGTAAGATGGTTAAATATAACTTCTACGGTTATTTTTGATGGACAAAACTTATGTATATTTTGACACCAAACCCACATTTGCAGTGTATATTGGATAGGTTCATTTTGCCATAGATGTTATACAACAGAAAGAACATACATTCTGTTGAAATTTTACTGCGCGAGACTCTTGCGTACGATAAAGGAACCTTTATCGTTTGGGAAAATTAGTTTATATCTGCATTTTGGCCACAAGAAGGTGTATAAGAGATCTAAACCACGTGTTATGTTAAACGTTTCCATGAAAAAGGGTTGTAATAAATTGTGTATATATGCATAAACGCGAGGCGAAAATATGTCACCGTAAACGTGAAAAAAACAGGCAGAAAAGGACTAAAAGGCAAAGAATTTGCACATCGTAGTTCAATGGTACATTAAACTTGTGATCAAAGAAGCATAAAATCAGAATGGTCCTTGAATATGGGCTGTTTCCTTCGCCCAGCGTCAAAAAAGAATAAAAAACTATAAGTTGAATCCTAACATACAGACAATTCAAAATTGTTGGTATGTTAACAAAAACAGCCTTGCTTGCGTTATGATCACAGTTTATTGTTTTTTTTTACCTCAATCGTTATAATTTAAAGAAACGTTTAATATCAATTGGTTAGTAGTTATCCAGTACATTAAGCGAGTACAAACATATACAATTGATTTGTTAAATGTATTCGTTTCTCATGGGAGGGAACGGTACATCTAATCGTTGAAACAGCGAAACGATATTAATGTAAATAATACAATATTACCACTAGAACAATCTCAATTGAAATCCTATTAAACATATTAGGACGAAGGCGGTACGTACACTTAGGGTAATAAAGTATTCCCTTTAGGTAACGAATGCTCAATATAACGAATTACGTTGGTGTGAGGTGCAAATAACACGGCAAAATAACGCCTGTAATTTTCTCTAATATAGATATATGGGTTTGGGACAACGGTAGCCTAACAAATGGGAATATATAATGATTAACTTTTGTTCATTTTTTTAATTTTAAACCCTGCGACAAAGTCCAATTTTCGTCGCGTTATATTAAATATTACTTCGGCTCAAAACGCACGTTAAAAACCGTGAGAGATTAATATAATACTGTTACAGAATCACGTCGATGTTGCAACCGGAATTCGCAAGTATGCTACAACGAACAGCACATATGCTTTCATAATCCATGATCAGTGATCTCTCTCGGATGAGTGCCCTTGGTACATGATATTATCCGTCGCCACCGAATCGATACGTTAGAGATATTTGTTTTAAGATGAAAGTGATGTTAAGACGCTTTCGCGACCACCACTCAGCGATTCTAGTCTCTGTGTGACGCTATCGGATATACCTACCTATATGGATCGTTCCCACTGTCGCTTATGCCATTGATCGATGTAGCGACCGCATATGGCGTGCTTTAATCGGGTGTTTGTTTAAGCTGCGATCTGTGCTGTATGCTTGCAGTGCATTAAGCCGTAGTGATCAATATTTTCATGAAAATAATTTTTGCCGATTTTTTTTAATAAAAGCTTTGATACTCAAAAAGGTTAGGGTCAAAATTTATCTCATCGTTACCTCCTTTTTAAGGTTTTTTAAACCGAGCTAAATTTTGAGCCCATGATGGGCTCGTCACCAGGACCGTTTATTGTATAAGAGTCGGTATATGTATCGCTCGCGTTAACCATTTGGCCACACGACGGTACATTGTAATCTTCTGATGCCTTAAAGTTGACCTCTTTCTCCAGTACGCCATCTAGAGATCAAATAGTAATAATAAAACTAATGTAAACGTGATCGGATTATTGGGAGAGTCGCAATATGTAGATTTTGACAAAAACCGCCTAAAATTAAAATTAGTACAAAATAGGACAGAATAGGATAGGTTATTCATGTTTATCCCCGTGGATGGAAAAACCAAGGGGGTTAATACACGGGCAATCGTCAGATCGCCTCGCACCCACCGTCGGTTCAACGATGCTATTGCAGTGTGTTGTGTATGATAGACACGTTCCTTCAATTTGGTAGAATCCATTAATCCACTGGGTTCAGGCAATGTATGTTACGTGCCTTGCCCAAGGGCACAATCGACTATAACGACCAGTTTCGAATCTACAACCTTTCGGTTGAAAGGCGTCGCACCAAACCGCCTAAAGTTAAAATTTATACAAAAAAGATTTAGAACACATGCAAATCATTGGGTGGCCGAGTCGTTAACGAGATCCATTCATATATCGATTACTTTTATAAGAAAAAGGTTTAAATAAGGAACCCATCATGGGTTCAAATTTTTTCCTAGTAAAAATCTTAAGCAGCAGGTTTAGTGCCGAAGCTCAGACTCCAGGAATAATTTCACAAGTGGAAAATTATTCTTCTGGTATGGGATGTGTTTCTTTTGCGTAATTCCGGTTGAGGTTTCAGTTGAAATTCGCAGCAGGCCTTGTAAATAGCGATAAAAACAATTATATTAAATTGTAAATAGCGAATAAAAACTATTATATGAAATTGTAAATAGAGAATAAAAGCAATTATATGAAATTGTAAATAGCGAATAAAAACTATTATATAAAATTGTAAATAGCGAATAAAAGCAATTATTTATTGTTGTTGCATAGGGTATGTGCATATTTGTCTAAAAATTGTGAATTGTTTATTAATTGTAAATTTTGGATATTTTTTTGCGATGTCGCTATACTAGCTGGCTTCATTCTGGCTCCAGACTCCAAAAATTTTAAAATAGAAAATTTAAAGTTTAAGGAGCCAACCAATCGTGGTAAGCAACAAAGCAGTAAATTTTCTCCGGTTGCTAATTTAGCAGGACGCTATGTCTTTAGCCAGAACATGGTATTGTCCTTTCGGTATATGGCATTTTTTTTGCAAGCGACCGCACTACGTGCTCGTATGATTGCTTTATTAATTTTTTTCTTTTTTGTTACCGGGCGCAGTTTCGATCCCAAGATGGGCTCATCACTAAGTTCGTTTTTTCTATATCGAATTGGCATATGAAATGGAAGGTATTTCTTTCTCTTTTATTCGGGAAGTTTCTTGTTTAAGGACAGAACCATCTAACCAGATTAGGTTAGGATAGGATATATTCATGCTTATCCCCGTGCATGGGAAAACCAAGGAGGTTAACACATATATGCAATCGTCACATCACCTCGCGGCCACTGTCGGGTTAACGGAGCTATTGCATTGTGTTGCGTATGGTTTACAGGTTTCTTTAATTACATAGAACCCTTTAATCGGCTGGTTTTAGGCAATGTCTGTTAAGTGCCTTGCCTAAAAACACAGCTAACTAGCTAGCGACCAGTTTTGAATCTTCAACCCTTCGGTTGTAAGGCGTCACACTAAACCACCAGTCTAACCGGGCGGACTAACCAGTGACCAGTTTCGAACTTACAGCCGTGTTTGTTGAAAGACGACGCATTAAACTACCAAGCTGTTCTTATGGTTCTGGTATTGCATTTTAGGCCTACACTTGGATTGAACTTTAAAACGAAAAATAACAACACACGACAAGTAAACTCGACGAGGAAATGGGTTAATCTGACGATTGTTCGTGTTTCTATTCACGTAGATAAAACAGTACTATCTCATACGAATGATTTTAGCATCATTCGGCCATTTAGCAAAAAGGTAAACATAAACAGTTTTTTTTTCCATATTTTGCGCTTAATTTAAAAAATTTCAAGCAGGGAATTGTCTTTTTTTATTACGACAAAATATACTGCCACGAAAAATTGCACCAAATCTAGGATAGACGACAATAAACTTCTACAAAAAAAGCACTCGAAACTAAGGATTAGAAATCTCTAATGCTAAATATCAGAAAGCAATAACTGTTATCAACTCGACGTATGCTGCCGCGATATTTAGGGCTGTATGGTGGGAACTAAAAAGTGGTAGTTAAAGTTGGTGACAATGTTTTCGTTGATGGGAGCTTGCATACTGAAATGACGCCCTGAATAACTATTAGCACCTGTAAGTAGGTTACAGCTGTATGTTACAGTTTTGAGAGATTTTGAAGCAAATTAGGAGACAGAAAAGTGCCATACGTGGATTGTGCAGAATTATTAAAGAAAGAAATGGCGAAAGCTTTAAGTTGAAACTTGAGGTAGTTTTTATCAGGTTTCAAACTTTATGACTTTTAATAGGAAATTTTAAACTATCACTTCGAATAAATGACGAGTTCTTCTTCAGCCAGTAGTGTGTTGCCGTTTTGGGGCCAGTACATTGTCCATGACATTGCCAACACACCTACTATTATACGTAAGTTATGTATAGAAAACATGATGATTGTAGCTTGTAGTAGTTTATTCACATAAGTTGCATGGATTAAAACTAGCGTGGGCTTAAATTCAAAATTTCATTAAAAT
>CH003410.1:61834-85976 GCA_000149265.1 Ciona savignyi | reverse complement strand
TCCCATAACTGTATACACAGGCAAGAAAATTCAGAACTGATTTGCACAAGTAATATTACTTGATATAATGATTATCAGAATACATGGCAATAAGCTTTAAATAAACAAGGAATAATATTACCTTTCAGTGTTAAAGAATGGGCTCGGACGGAGAAATCTTTGACTTCCTGTCAAAAATAACTACATTAAGCATTCAAATCAGCACAAATTATCGTTGGGATTGGGAGTCATTCCCTTGATTGAAAATGAATAAAAACATTTAAACACATCTAAAACAAAGGGAATGAATATCGTATTACTGCCGGTAATAATCATCAGTAATGAATGGGGCCAACAATTACTGGGATGAAACAAAGTCTTCCTCTTGTCAGGTTAGTTCTCCTTGTATTTCCCCATTTAATTGTACGTTGTCTTAATAGTTTACGACTATCAGATTTCAAATTATCAGATTTCAAGGGTCTGTGCGGCATGAGAAGTAATAAACAAATACGCTTACTTGCAACTGCATTAGAAGCTTTGTGATGGGTTTTACCCCCCAATGTTGACAAGATGTCGTGTACGCTTGTATCAAGTCCTCAGTGGATGTAGTTTTAGCTGGAATTAAATATGCATTCAAGCAAAACATAGAGAATCTTGTTCGGTTGAATTTTTATCTTTTTTCAACTAGGGTTTCTAAAAGGGTATACATTTATATTTTTTTTTCAGATTTTTAACATGATTTGTTATATACATCTGATTTTAAAATTGATAATTGCTCATTTTCTTTCTTATTACTGGTAAATCAATAATGGAATTAAATTAATTTCTAAAAATATTAAAGGAATGTATACAGAAAATATAGGTTTATGTTTTTTTTATAAGACTACATTTCTTAAAACTTGTTATTTTCTAAAAAAGTTTGATTATGGGGTAGGCTTACACTAAAATAAGAGAAAGCGGGAAGGAGGGAAACTTCTCACCAAAATTACAGAAACTAATTTTAACCCTTTCCTAAACACTAATCTCAACCCCAGAACTTACCCTAACTCTAACCCCATGTTTAAAACTAACTCTAATGCCCTAATCTTCATTTTAGCATTTAGTTTCCCTCCTTCCCTCCTCCATGCATTCCCTCCTTTTAGTTTTTCCCTTGTCATACCGACTTTAACATAACTTGAGTTAGAACGTCAAGATGATTTGACTCGAGGGTTTGGATAATTGACTTGTTTTGTGAACTAACTAACCATTCATTGCAACCCCCATGTTTATTTTGTTCATATTTTTACAAATTTTTACATTTTGATTAAGTTAATATTTTCACCTTTTGCCCATGGGTTCCTAGGTTCCCCATAACCACTGATTATTTTGTCGTCGTCCGGGAATGAAACTCGACGGGAATCGTTTCTGCCTTTTTCCTCTCGGGATAAATTGAGGATGCTGTTCACAGATCGGAACGGGGCTTTTAAATCCGGGACTCCATCTAAAGAAAAAGATATGGCGGACTTTGTTATCAATACGTATAACAAATGTAAAAAAATTACTATATAACAAATGTAAAAAAATTAGGTAACTTGGAATAACATTTGTTGGAATAACAAAAAGCATTAATAGAATCTGAAAACATCAAAAACAGAGGTACCTACAACCACTTCTTCT
Organism: Ciona savignyi; assembly: GCA_000149265.1. NCBI lineage: Eukaryota > Metazoa > Chordata > Ascidiacea > Phlebobranchia > Cionidae > Ciona > Ciona savignyi. Next base: position 84,341 of record CH003410.1, on the reverse strand, counting down.
TTTTAACTCTAGTTTGGTATAATATCACGTATTGATTTTTATTTGTTTAAACACTTTTTGGTAAAAACAATTTATATAATCAAAGCAAATGGGGTATTAACACCAAACATTTTTTATAAAAGTGTAAAACAAAATATAGAGACTTTTATAGGCAGATATATTTATTGTCTGCCCATCCTACTTCCTACCATATATCTGACACTACCACAAGACGTAATACAACAGACAATGTTACTAGTCGCATACAAATTAAAATGACACATTAAGCTCATTACTCAGGGGGCTCTCCAAGCGATGAAAAAGCGTTACGGTAAAGCACGACCTTAAATTTATTAGCTTATTATGTAGTAATTACAGGTACCAGTATTCTACCTAATTAATGATAACCTGTTGCATATTTTTTAATGTAAAACTAAACATATAAACCAACCATTTTCGTCATCATTACTGATCTTTCTGTTACTGAATGGAACTTCAGGGGAATTTAGAGACATAGCTTTGATTGATGCATCATTCTGGTCGTCACTGAATGCATCGGATTCAGCCATCTCAGCTGATTTCGGCAGTTTTGGAAAAATTGTGTATGCAAACCGTACACCAGAACCCGATATTTTAACTTGTTATCTGTGTTCCTATTTTACAAAGTTCCTATTTTTGTACAAATTTAGAAAGTAGTTAGAACACAACGATGATAAAAAGGAAAGAGCAACATTGAAATATTACAAATGCACATTTCACCTATCCTACTGACAGTTTACTAAAACTGAAAAATGAACACCAAATAAACGGTTCCTCTAATTACTACAGGATCGTTTAAAGCGCTTGGAACACAAACTCTTACCGTGAACCTATAAGCGATCTAATAGCACTCCAAGCGGTCCCTCTGTTTTGTACAGGTCCGCTAGTACCACTATGTCCACTAGGTCCAGCGCTAGGTCCGCTATAGTTAGTTTTAAACATGGGGTTGGAGTTAGGGTTAGTTCTGGGGTTGAGATTAGTGTTTAGGGCAGGGTTTAAATTAGTGTTTAGGGCAGGGCATTGGACCTAGTGCTGGACATAGCAGACCTAGTGGACCTGTACAAAATAAAGGGACCCCACTTCAAGCGATCCTGTAGTAATTAGAAGCACCGCAAAATGAGTAATTGGGAGTCAGCAGGCCAGTGTAAAAAAAATTCAATACTGCGATGTGCAGGGCTATGGAGACTATCCATCAATATAACACCAAATTCTCTTTTTTAATTTACAAGCACCGGTATATAAAAACGGCAACTAACCATGGTTAACAAAAACTGGTCGTCATGACCGCGGCATGTTTAAACAAATGTCGTAATACCGTATTTTTTCTCTTTCGTTTCTAAAATTGTAATATTTCACCTTCCTAAACGTTCTATAGAAATAAACAATTTGAAGCTATGTTAATACGACATTCCTAATTTTGGTGCCTTACAAATTGTCTAGTCATGCGTGACGCTACGTCACAGTATGTTGTTGTCAGTCTCGATTAAAATAGAATATCTTTTGAACGGGGAGTAGTTTTAGTTTAGTTTTTGTTTCCACGATGAAAACATCAATCAGGATTATTAAAAAAAATTGGAAAACGATAAAAAAACGGCAAAACGACAGTCGTTAGAACACGCGTAAAGATTATCAGACTGAAATTGAAAAATATTTTTTAAAATAACAATTCTAATGAAAATTTACTAGTTTGTGTGTGTGTTTACCAGCGCAAGTGCATAGAAAAAAATTCTGGTCGTATGCTCCGTTTTATTTCTGCATATACAGCCCGAACTTTTAACTCGATTAATTCGAGCGACGTTTTCAAAACCAGCAGTATCTTTGGAGATCACTTTTAGGCGGACGTTGCAAAAACCAAGTAGTTTAGTGGGTTGGTTACAAGTGGATAATATGTATTGTGAAGGATTATTGTATATTACACACTTCAAAAGCTCCCCAACTACACGACTGTGGACAGGGACTTACCTAATTTACTATTACCCGTTTATACCAATCTAACCTGCTAATATACAGTATTACTCTATTTTCTTTAATTCCACTTACCAGTAATTATAGGTTTTCTTCGAATCCAAAGAGTCTAATATGTGTTAAGAATTTTAATTAAAATAAAACAGTTTACCATAGGACATCGCCCAAAGTAAATCACACATAAGCAGTTGTAACTACACTGTCAATACCCAGATATACGTTTGGTGTATGGTTATAAAGCGGAAGCCACTAAAAAACAATTAATAAAGATATAAAATAAGGATCCACCATTTTTGATGAAATTTTATCACGAATTTTACAACTTATTGGGCGGAAACCATTCTTACATAGGGAATCTACCACCAAAAAATGTTACGAATATCTGCGAATGAACATAAAAGTAGCTCTCGAGTTATAACACTTGTACATAACCGAATGTTTTAAAACATTTAGATTAAACAGTGTAACGACTAGTTTCGTTATTTGTTGATAAAAAAGGTGATGAAATTTATTAAGACGTAAAAATTTATAGTAATTAACAACTCGGAAGAGAAATATTTAGGAAAAATAAGAGACCAATACTGGTGGTGGGCAGATCTCTCCACTGTCTTGTTATCAGCAAATATTTAAAAGGCATTTGGTTTTCAAAGCAGTTTACTTGTCAGCCACGAGAAGCTATAAGTATTGAGAGCTGCTGACAATTTACACTTGCCGGCGAGATATTTTGCAAATATCTGTTCAAATGACATAATCAAATTTGTAAATTTATTTAATTTTATAGTTAATGAAGTTAATAACTGTGCAGTACCTAATGTTAAACACCACATTTTCTTGCTGAGGTATTCGAGGCCCAGTTCCAATTCAGATAAGATTAACACTTTAGTTTATTCACGTTTGCCGCAGTATTAATTAATAGCAAATGAAGCAAAACTACGGCATAGGATCAGGAAAAAAACGGCAAAACGAAAGACCGTTAAAACACGTCATTTGAAAGAAAATGAACAACTGAACTAATATAGCGGTCAAGGCCGCCTAATCTAGGCGAAAACAATACTGCTGAAACAAAAATTTATTAAACAAGATAAATTTAGCACCACACTGCGAAAAGCATGATTGTAAGTCGAATCAAACCACATTTAATTCGTTTCTGTGGCGGAAATTATCTTTACTCAATATTTTAATTCATTTTGCTTTGTTCACCGTGATATTGCATTCAGCGTCGATTATTACACAACCCATGAAAGACGTTTATACAATTTTGAATTAAGATATTAATTCTGGCTGGATATATTGACAATAATGTGCCTCCACCAAATTGATAATGAAACCCAAACAGCAGGATGTGATAGGCATCATGCCAAATACTTGGTTTGACTGCTGCCCCCTTGTACTAATTATTTCGCAATAAATAAGTATTTTAATAAGCGCGGTATGTATTTTATAGTTTCCAATCTTGCTTAATCATATCTGCCGCTTTCTCTCCAATCATATAACACGCAGCTTGTGTATTTGCTGATGGAATAGTCGGCATTACCGAAGCGTCTGCCACTCTCAATCCGTCTACTTTATAAACCCTGCCAATTAAAAATAAATTAAAAAAATAGTTTAGGTTGTAATACTACGCTGGTTTACAAACAAAACAAAATACTTTAGCCGTGGATTAACTACTGCCATGATGTCATTTTCTGAACCGATCTTCGCTGTACCAACCGGGTGATATATAGTCATTGTAAGTGCACGAGACATACATTCATAGAATTCGTCTGATCTGCGGACAGCTTATTATATTTAACGGGCCGCTTCGAACACCTGCCTTACCTTGGAGATGTAGTATTCCCACAGTTAACGGTACCAATTTCCATTTTGGCTCCAATTTCCTTAAAATACTTGGTTTTTTCCAACTGCTCGATTACTCGAAATCCTGAAAACATTCTTTTGAATAAGAAAACATTCTATTCATAAGACCTGTTTGTATTACCTTCAATCAACGTTTCAACATCGCGTTTGTTTGATAAATAGTTTGGCTGGATGATCGGGTGGTCTTGGTAGTTGTTAGAACGTAATTTCAAATACCCGACACTTGCAGGCCTCAGTAAACAACTGTATACCAAAAAATCAGAAAGCGTCGCCGTATTGTGCTCCGTTCCCCATTTATTTAAACGGTCGACGTACTAAAAAGAATAATGTGTTAACAAATGTTTACTTTTTGCTCTCGGACAATTAAAAGTGCGGGTACAATTGTATCGAATGCGTACGGTCGTGGTGGGAAATAGTTGGTTATGTATGCAGATTCCTATACAAAACCGGTCTTAGTGACGATTTCACCATGGCCTCGAAACTTGGCTCGGTTAAAAAATCTTCTATAATGCGTTAAACTGAAATCATAGTCGTTTGCTTTAAAATTAAAAGCAATACTTTTATTAATCAGTGATTTCGCTTAACCAAGAGCAAATATCCGTCTATGTTCATGGACCAACTTACCTCTTGCTTAAAATTTAACATTTTCTGAAACTTTTCGGTTGTGCTCGTAGTCCATTTATGTGAGAGTAAAACAAGTTGTATATCAGGACTGCAATCGAAGAATATTTATAATTCTCAAACCTATCAGGTTAAAGTTGTGTTTAATAATCTCACCTTTCCGTTTTAGCATGGGAAGATCGGACAAATGCGCCACCGTCTGCAGATGTATGCCCCAATGGTCCAGTACCGCCGATCAAATATTCGAACGCACGTTTAAAAATCTAACATATAAATGTATATTAGAGATGTAAAATAAACCTGGATGTATGCATTTACCGTTCTTTCGTCCACTGTTGCGTCCTTTGTTAAATTTGTTGCGATAAATGTTGCTGGAATTTGAAGATGATCTTGCAGGTTTTGTCCAACTCCAGGCATATCAGCAATTACATCAATCTAACTTAGTAAAAAAATTAGTCGACCATTAATCTTACTTATAATATTTTGTTACCCCCATTTCTTCGAGATGTTTTCGCGGTCCAATCCCTGACAACATAAGGAGCTGTGGTGTTCCAACAGAACCCCCGCTGAATATGACCTCCTTCCTTGCTCGAACCTTTATTTCGACGCCATCTTTAACAAATATAACCCCAGTTGCCCGCTTGTTTCCTTTCTTGTTTTCTTCGAACACTACCTGGCGCACGTGTGCTCGTCCGACAATGTGAAGACGGTCACGCCTTTGTCATTGAAAATAAGTGACAAATCACAGCAGCCTATTCATTACCTTTTTTTGATAACGGGGCGCAGAAAACTGGTGGATGAGCTTTCTCTCTGACCATTGTAAAGCGTTTGTTGTGGCAAATTAAAACCAATCATATTTTCTGCATTATAATCCGTGTGGTTATAACCTGTATAAGAAAATAATTGAATGACGCCAAGAGTCTGATATAATTTTAGTTTAAAAAAGTCATCTTATCTACTTTTTTTGGTGAGCAAAGTCGTACAAAAATATACACATAGTATTTAAATTACCGTTTGATTTTATCTATTTAATAACTAACTACTTACCTAACTCCTTTCCTGCATCAACAAAAATGTCCGCCAATTGATTATGATAAGGATAAGAAGTTTTTAAAGGCCCGTCTTTTCCATGGAATTTACTTGTCATGTTTTTATTCATCGCGTTTTCAGATTTTTTGAAATAGCCAAGAACATCTTTGTATCCCCATCCCGTTGCGCCAGATTTCTCCCACGAATCGAAATCATCTTTATGTCCTCTGACGTACCACATGAAATGCATGCAGCTTGATCCACCGATTACCTTTCCTCGAGGCCAAAAACTGACCTGCAGTTAAAAATACATTACAAAATATAGGATTATAAATAATCATGCGTATACAGCTTGAATGTATATTACTCTATGCCTTATAATCATGCGTATACAGCTTGAATGTATATTACTCTAGCTGTGTTTTATATAGGCTCGAGACAGTCAAGGGAACTTTACAATAGGTTATGTATTGATATAGGATATATGAAATAACTTGTCGAAGGGTCCTGACGAACCTCTGTCGCGAAACTATTGGTTTGTTTCTCACCAGTTGGGTCGTTTGGCCTGATGGTTAACGCGACCGATACATATACCAACTATCTAAAAACATCTATATTAAAAAAATACAACGGTTCAAAGGCTTGTTTGTGGACCCCGTCCAATCAAAGCAAATCTTACATTGTCTGTTAGTAAATTGCATGCATTTTCTTGAGGTTCTGTCCTGTACATCCAGTCTGTGGTGGTTCCCTGCACCAGTGGTGCGAGCAAGGGTGTCGATATAAAAATATTTGGTGCATCGTTGTCCCCTGCTTCTAACACCAGAACTCTAAAAATAAATTATGTTTGCCATATCTTAAGTACCATTGCAAATACAGTATACTAAAATAAAGCATCATATACGTAAGAAAGGATAGGATATAGGATAGGATATTCATGTTTATTCCCTTTCGGTTGAAAGGCGTCGCACTAAACCACCAGACTAACCGGTAGAACAGAATAATCAACAGAATCGGATCACTATATTGTTTTGAACACTTTCTCGTGTTCGTGGCACAGTAAGAACGCAGCCCTATTTGATAATTTAGCCATATAGAGGAATTTAAAAATTAAGCAGTAGTATTTGTATTTATTTATCTTAAAACATTAATTGTCGCCGAGAATATATGACCTACTTTGTTTGCGGAGACTCCGTCAATCTATTCGCAACAACATTCCCGGATGTACCGGCACCAACTGCGATCAAATATTTGTGAAAATAAAATATCTGCTAAAGTAAAGGATATTCACATTTTATCTCCGTTTATGAGAAAACGCTAGAGTCGTTAGCACACATGCAATCTTGGGAATACCTCGCCGATACCGTGAGGTTCTTGGGGTTCCTATTGCAGTGTTGTATGTGATAGAGCCGTTCTTTAAGCTGTTGTACAATGTGTTAATCTACTGGGTCCATCAGGTTAAGTTCGTTAATTGCCTTGGCAACAACTGCTATCTATAGAGATCAGTTTTAACCGTACAACCTTTTGATTAAATTGAGATACACTTAAGCACAAAGTATTTTCTGTCATGCTTTGCAAACAAACTACTTTTATCAACCACAAATACTGTTCGTTAATTTTTCTTGGACAACCCGTCTGTCAATTTAGTACCCATCCCCTATATTTTAGTTTTATTATAAATCAGCTTAAATAGTAATTTCATCAAGCATTAATCAATCAAATTTACATGTATTATAAGCTGTTCATCAACGTGCGCGTATAAGGTGAAATGGTAATACAACTGGGTGTAATAAAGGTAATATATTTGTATTAAAATAAGTATTATTTGTATTCGAATAGTTGCTTACCTATGATAAAGTCGTATTCTTCATCAGGTTGATTGATAGTAATTGAATAATGCCAGCGAAGAACGTATGGCAGTAGATAACCTACCAAACAAACCATAACAACCTGTCTTAACATATTTTAACCTGTAGTATTTTAAACCAACCTGAATCGCACGTACACGTATAAAGTAAATTAATCATTAACGTATTGCATTGCCTGACACACTGGTTGGTTTATGTAACACATAAACTTGAACACTTAAACAGACAGGTTATGTACAAATTACACAGATGAAGTATGGCAGATAAGAATAAGTTTTAAAATAATGATGCTTTTTAATTATTATTCAATCTGAAGTTTCCAATCTTGCTTAATCATATCGGCCGCTTTCTCTCCGATCATGTAACACGCAGCTTGTGTATTTGCTGATGGAATAGTCGGCATTACCGAAGCGTCTGCCACTCTCAATCCGTCTACTTTGTAAACCCTGTACACAAAAAGAGTTTGTTAAACAACACAACAACTAGTATGTTTATACGATCTTTATTAAATGTAATTAAATACCAGAATAATACATAATATCTTCCTGGGAAATCTCGTTTGACAAAAATACAGTTCTAAATACAGTTAAAAACTGCCAGTTATGTATTAAATACTAAGTTTTCAAAAGTTATTTTCATCATCAAGTACACATAATATGTTTTTTTTTTGTTTCAGCTGACTAAACCAGTATTTTTATACAAATGTATTAATCTGTGTTGCAATGAATCGAACCCCAGTTTAAAAGACATCTTTTAAAGTCTTAAAATGAATTAACTCGAGTACAAAATATAGGTTTCAAAGTGACGCTCCGTTAAAAAAGAAAAAAATTATAAACGTTTAAAACGTCTTGGCAATAAACTACCTCTGTTACAAGCATTTAAAAAACGTAAAACAAAGCATGTATCCCTTTTTTAAACGAAAAAGGTATTTTTTTTAATAACAACGTACTTTAGCCGTGGACTGACAACGGCCATGTCGTCATCGGGCGAGCCCATCTTAGCCGTACCAACCGGGTGAAAACGGTCCAAGTTAACGATCTGATTAAACATTCGTAGAATTCCGCAGATCTACAAATGTATTATTTAAATTAAGAACATAAGGTTAGAATATGAAATATAAATAGATTGCAGGATATGGCTTTTTCACACAAAATGCATGGCGTTCAGAAGGAAACCGCGGACGAAGGATGGTTAGAAACCAAAACCGACCATTTTGTGCAGAATATTAAAACGGATTTAAGGGTAGAACCCATAATGGGTACGAAACGTAGTCCAGTAAAAAATTATACAATTGTATACGTTGAAGACAGAAGTTCGCAAACAGGTCGTTCATAATTGTATAGAAACAGGATAGGATAATTATGTTTATCCCCGTGAATGGAAAAAACCAGGGTGTTAACACACGGGCAATCGTCAGATCACTTCGCTCCCATCGTCGGGTTACCGGAGCTATTGCAGTGTGTTTTGTATGATAGACACTTTCCTTTAATTTGGTAGAACCCATTAATCCGCTGGGTTAAGGCAATGACCGTTAAAGGACCTTTCCCAAGGACATAACCGTCTAGCTAGCGACCAATTTCGCATATGCAACCTTTCGATTGATAGGCGACGCACTTAACCGCCAGACTAACCGACCGGACCATACTACACAGATTTGAAATTCAAGGAATACATAACGGAAAAGTACCTAGGTGGATCTGTCTCGTTCCCACAGCCCATGGATGTAAAGTCCATTTTTAATTTCATTTTTTGAAATACTTTAGAACCTTCCAACTGCTCAACCACGCGCAAACCTGCATTGAAAACAAGCTGTTTTGAAATCTTAATTTTTCCTTGGATTTTGTATTTAACCCATATAAATAAAACATATATATAAGTAAGCAGAATTAATAAAAGGTGGTATAGCGTGATCACAGAGCATAGTACAAAGTAGGTGATACTGAAAAAGATTTATTGCAATCGATTTGGACGGACCTGACGATTGCCCCCTGGTTTTCCCATTCACAGGAATAAACATGAATATCCTATCCAATATATGTAAACTTAGATGATGACGTATTAAATGCCCATTTTCTCAACGTGACTATAACGGCGTCCTAACTATTCTCAAATTATCGTCGTGACTTATTCTTACCTTCTATCAGCCTGTCAACGTCTATTTGCTTTGACAAATAATTTGGTTGGATCAACGGATGATCTTTGTAGTTATTTGTTTTTAACTTTATTTCTCCAACGCTCGACGGCTTCAAAAGGGTGACGGCTAATATAAAGTTGTAAATAGGATCGCCACCCCTCCCAGTAGCCTTCTTTCTCAAACTTTCTAAAAACTATAAAATAGCTTTAAAATATATACTAAACAGTCACTTAATAAAGAATCCTTGTAGCTATTTTTGTTCTCGCCATAATTAATTTAGGCAATGTTCTTTATTAATCCTATCTTAATCCCAGATCAATTATGAGATTGAATGTTAAGTTATTAAGCTCTGTCTTATCTGGGGCTGAACATGGCATACTTACGCCTCGCTTAGCCTATACATATCACAGCCTGTAATTTTTGTATGCATTAAAGTCGTATATACGCTTTGTCACGCCTTAAAAGGACATAGAAAACATATACATTGTCATTCGATGTACTTTGGCGGCGTTGTTTGTTACTAAGGTTTCATGTTAACGTCGCAGACCTGAGAATTGCTCCTTAGTGTAGGCGCTGCTGGCTTAAAGATTAAATCAAATCATAACTTCAGCTTCAGTGTATACAGAGCTTCACACAGCTATGTTTTCTATCCACAGTACATAAATGCACACGAAAGACTTACTTCAGGGCCAAAGTTGAATAACCGTTCGTTTAAATCAAGACTTCCTAAAGTTAGTTGAGCCGAAAGTTGCGTCATTTGAATATCCGGACTGCAAAACAGCATAGGTATATAATCCAAAAACAGCATAGGTATATAATCCAAATCACAGTTGTTTTATACAGGGTACCGCCAAAATCACCACCTTAAAAAAAGCAAAAACGCGAAATATTGTGTACGATTTATCCTCTTGGTAACTCCAATATATTATTATTAACAAAAAACGTTGGTTTGGCGACAATACTATCGTCCATCTTAATTTAACCAATGTTTTAAACTACTAGTAAATAATTCTGTAGATTTTTAGACCCTTTAAATTAAAAAATAATATATAATGATTTCGTTTCCACCTTTTACTTTTTGCCAATGATGTCCTTATGAACGAAGTGACATCCAAACCAGAATATGTAAGTGGACCACCGTTTCCCATTAAATATTGAGGCATTGCGGTAAATATCTGAAAAAAGTATCATAAGTTTATAAAAGTTGATCTCTTATAAAATCCAATTATTCAAAATTTTCAAAACCGGTAAATTAGGCATTTCTGCTTAAGCTGAAATTGGCAATCGCTTTATATATGATCCCATCAAAAAATCCCCCTGCTGTAAATCTTACTTTAATAAACTTACCTATAAACACACTTGCTTCGATACTTTTAGGAATTATTGTTATTTATAATTTAAGGCAACAAAAGCCCATTAACGAATCGCTTGCATGATGGATAATGTATTTTATCACCTGATGGTTCGGTCTTCTCGATTAAAAAAATAGAAAAAAATGACTTGCCGTATAATCATCTATAGATGACCTAGGAGGGACATTTGGACCATAGAACAAAGCTGGAGTCATCACGTGATCTTGTAGGTTTCTTCCGACTCCGGGAAGTTCAGCAATTATTGGTATCTGAACAAGTTTTAAAGTGTAATGTTACCCCTTGATACTTAGGATATTCATGTTTATCCCTGTAAATGGGAAAACCAAGGGGGTTAACACACGGGCAATCGTCAGATCACCTCGCGCTCACCGTCGGGTTAGCGGAGCTATTGGAGCGTGTTGTATATGATACACATGTTCCTTCAATTTAGTAGAACCCATTAAGCCCATCAGCTAGCGACCAGTTTCGCACCTGCAACCTTTCGATTGAAAAACGACGCACTTAACCGCCAGACTAACCGGCCGGGGACTTTATTCTTGGCGCTAACCTCTTTTTCTTTTAGGTGTGTCTTCGGTCCAATCCCGGATAACAAAAGAAGTTGGGGACTTCCAACTGACCCAGCGCTCAATATGACCTCATTTCTTGCTCGAACATTAACTTCTACTCCATCTCTAACGTAGATAACTCCAGTCGCTCGACGCACCCCATTCGTATCAGCTTCAAACACTACCTGGCGCACATGAGCACGGCCAACTATGTGAAGGCGTTCAGGCCTGAAAAATTACTTCAATAGACTACTTTTACACAAAAATAACCTCTAGTTTACCTTTGATCTGCAGCTTGTTTTAAAAACTCGTTTGAACTTTGTCGCCACCCATTATACACAGTGTTCTGAGCTTGATGGATTCCAATCATGTCTTCTGCATTATAGTCTCTTTGTTTGTATCCTGCGCAACATAGGCTTCTAACTATAGGTTTGTAATTGAAACTGCAAGTTGCCTTGAAGTATCTACAACCTGTCCCAACAACTTATAAAATACCAGTTAGTTTTTGTTTCCACGATGAAAACACGAAACGGGACGTTTATATTGATAAAAAATTGGAAACTGAAAAACAACGGCAAAACGACGGTCGTGGTTCGACAAAGTTAGGGTATAACCGGGAATAGTACATATAAAAACTAACCCAATTCTTTGCCAGCTTCCAGAACAAGTTTTGCAATTGGCGTCATATACGAATACCCCGTTTTGAGAATACCATGTTTGCCGTGATAATCGCTCGACATATCATCGTTCGTTGCCATTTCTGACTTCTTGAAGTACGGCAATATGTTGTTGTAATTCCAACCAAGTGCCCCCTCGTTATCCCAATTGTCATAGTCGTATTTGCTTCCTCGAACGTACAGCATATAGTTGAGGCAGCTACTTCCGCCAATAACTTTTCCCTTTGCCCAATAGCTTATCTAAATGTTTAGTTCTAAGTTGGTAGGCTGTTTACTCGAACATAATCATATTTTTACAACCGATCGGTCCGACCGATTTGCTTGGCGATTTGTGCATCGCCTTTCAGCCAAAAGTTTGGAGATTCGAAATAGGTCGCCAGCGAGTCGGTTGTGTCCTAATAGGCAAGACACTTAATATTGCCAGAACCCAGCGGATTAATAGGTTCTACTAAATTGAAGGAACGTTTAAAAAAGGTAGTCTGACGATTGCCCGTGGGTTAAATCACATAACAGGCACCATTTTTTGTAAAAAAAAATACATTTTTACTTTTGCCGTTTAAAACTAGTGTCCCTTGAATAAACTATTCAAACTTTATCTATACTCATTACAAACTATCTATTCTTGTCAGATTCGTGCACGTCTGGACCATGCTATCTAACATTTTCGAAATTTTAATTCAATTGTTTTGTTTCTGCAAGCATAGACTGGTGGGCCTGAGATACAAAACCAAACTTGTTTCACCTATTCAGGTGAAGAAGAACTCTCACTTGAATAACTATGTTTAATTTTAAGGGATATAATTTTGGGGTGACTGAGCGGTATTTAGATAAAGTCACATTTAGACCATCGTTACTAACACCCCTAAAACTTTTGACCTGTTTGACTAAATCATTCAAGGATAAATACGAGGTAGCCTAATTCCGCCACAGAGAACAAAATTCGAGGTACATATACTCTTTTTATAGCTCAATTTATAGACAATGGTCAATAACATACAATTAATAAAGATATATATTGTATACTACCAACCTTATTCCTTAAAAGTTTACAAGCGTGTTCTTGGGGCTCAGTTCGATACATCCAATCGGTTGCAGAATGTTGTAGAAGTGGGACAAACATTGGAACAGATATAAGTGGATTTGGAAAAGCATTGTCGCCAGCCTCTAACACCAAAACACTAGAACAATACAAGATTAGAGAATTTTTTAATGGTAGGTCTATTTCTCGGGGTAAATTTTTATTTTTTTCTATTTCAAACATAATAAAAATTACTTTAATAGACTACTTTTACACAAAAATAACCTTTAGTATACCTTTGAACTGCAGCTTGTTTCAAAAACTCGTTTGAGCTTTGTCGCCACCCGTTATACACAGTGTTCTGAGCTTGATGGATTCCAATCATGTCTTCTGCATTATAGTCTCTTTGTTTGTATCCTGCGCAACATAGGCTTCTAACTATAGGTAAATGAAACTGCAAGTTGCCTTAACGTATCTACAACCTGTCCCAACAACTTACAAAATAACAGTTAGTTTAGCTTTTGTTTCCATGATGAAAACTCGAAACAGGACGCTTGATGAAAAACAGCGGCAAAACAACGGTCGTAGTTCGACAAAGTTACGGTATAACCGGGAATGGTACATATATAAAAACTAACCCAATTCTTTGCCAGCTTTCAGAACAAGTTTTGCAATTGGCGTCATATACGAATATCCGGTTTTTAGAATACCATGTTTGCCGTGATAATCGCTCGACATATCACCGTTCATTGCCATTTCCGACTTCTTGAAGTACGGCAATATGTTGTTGTAATTCCAACCAAGTGCCCCCTCGTTTTCCCAAGTGTCATAGTCGTGTTTGCTTCCTCGGACATACAGCATATAGTTTAGACAGCTACTTCCGCCAATAACTTTTTCCTTTGCCCAAAAGCTTATCTAAATGTGTAGTTCTAAGTTGGGAGACTGTTTACTCAAACATAATCATATTTTCACAACCGATCGGTCCGACCGATTAGCTTGGCGGTTTAGTGCATCGTCTTTCAGCCAAAAGGTTCCAGATTTAAAACTTGTCGCTCGCGAGTCGGTTGTGTCCTAAGGCAAGACACTTAACGGATATTGCGTGAACGCAGCGGATTAATGGGTTCTACCAAATTAAAGGAACGTCTAAATCATACACAACCCAAAGCAATAGCTCCGGTAACTCGACGGTGGGCGCGAGGTGATCTGACGATTGCCCGTGTGTTAACCCCCTTGTGTTTTCCCATTCACGGAGACAGACATGAATATCCTATTCTATCCTATCCTAAATTGTATCCCACCTTATTCCTTAAAAGTTTACAAGCGTGTTCTTGGGGCTCAGTTCGATACATCCAATCGGTTGCAGAATGTTGTAGAAGTGGGACAAACATTGGAACGGATATAAGTGGATTTGGAAAAGCATTGTCGCCAGCCTCTAACACCAAAACACTAGAACAATACAAGATTAGAGAATTTTTTAAGGGTAGGTCTATTTCTCGGGGTAAATTTTTACTTTCTTCTATTTCAAACATAATCGGTTAATGAATTATCTTTCGATTTTGGAACATTTTGACAAGCTCCAAGTTCAAAAAAATGAAAATTCTTGCATAAAAAGTACGCGTATGATGTTGTGTTTTAGAAAACTGGAAGAAATTGTCTGTGGCTGTCATCTCTAATTACAGTTTCTGTATATCTAGATTAAGTTATAAAATAATTCTTAAAGTTTTCTATTTGATCACTTTTTGGTCGTGCCTTTCAATCGTATGACTAAAAACAAAAAACGGCCAAAAACTGTACCGATTTCCAAACGGAAAGTATGATTACGATCTAAGAAAATTTCTGTTGGCACTTAGGGGAAAAATTATTTACCTATTCACTCAAATAAATTGGATAAGATTAACGAATGCAGGTCGAATCTCCTTCACGACTTTTATATCTTTCTTTTAATTGCAGAAAATACTGGTAATGTGATTTATAAATAATGTGCACCTATTTTTACATCGCTTTTACGTGTAGAATTTGACATACCCATACATTCGAACTAACTATGAAATATTCCTTATCTAACATAAAAATAAATACAAGAAATACATGATTTACCTTACATTCGGAGATTCAGTGAGACGATTTGCAATCACATTTCCCGTCGTTCCTGCTCCAACTATGGGAGAAAACAAATATTATTATAATTTCTTTATCGATGTCGGTCAATTTTCGGTCACACGACCGTACATAAATAATAATCTCGATGAATTTTCCGGTTTTTTAATTAATGCGCTTCCACACGGTAGCAAAAGTCAAATTTTCGCTAAACAAATATTAATGGGACTTCTTGTGATTATCATAGGCCTAATTTTGGATAAAAGACGAACAAACCCAGCAAGCTATTCGGTCGGAGTTATGGAGAGTTAAGACGTCACTTCAGATTTAGTACAATCCTTGAATGGCATGCGATGATCGTTGTGCCTGGCCCAATTACACAACCATTTTCAATTTCACTACGCCGAAAACGCGACGGTGGCCGGAAAACGCGACGCACTGAACAACTAAGCTATTCAGCTGCAACGTTATTGGTTAAAAGATCAGATCTTAAGCCATTGACGCAGACGATACGCAGAACAACCAAGAAAACGTAAAAACGGCCCCTACGAAACCTCATTGAAACGTGAATGGCAAGGTAAGACTGTTTAATTCCCAACTAGAAAACGGCGTCAATGGGTTTGGTTATTTAACTAGTTAATAATTAACCTCACCATTTATCGGCATAGCTTTTTTTAACTTTTAGGTTTTAACTTTTTATCTAGTTTAGATTGAATACCGAAATTCATTAAATTGTTTGTGCCTCTACTAAGAGAAGGAAACCCACTTTGCATAGACTGCTGGAATAGTATTCTATATAGATAGGATAGGATAGGATATTCATGTTTATCCCCATGAATGGGAAAACCAAGGGGGTTAACACACGGGCAATCGTCAGATCACCTCGCGCCCACCGTCAGGTTACCGGAGCTATTGCAGTGTGTTGTATATGATAGACACTTTCTTTCAATTTGGTAGAACCCAATAATCCGCTAGAATTAGGCCATGTCTGTAAAATGCATTGCCCTAGGACACAACCGACTAGCTAGCGACCAGTTTCGCACCTGCAACCTTTCGATTGAAAGGCGACGCACTTAACCGCCAGACTAACCGGCCGGACAAAATATGATTTAATTATTTCCATAAAATAGACATTTAATGAAGTTAGCTTTAAAGTAAATAAACTATGGACATATAATTCAAATTGTCACTGACGGTAAACATTCTTAATTCAAAAACTTACCTATTAAAAAGTCATATTCGTCGTTGGGCTTGTTAATGGTAATGCAGTAGTACCAATTAAGAAACTGCGGCAATAGACTTGCAAATACACACACTGCAACTATTTGTTTCAACATTCTAAAATAGTCCAAATGTAAAGCAAACATTTTAGGAAATCTTGGACAAGGCTCTAAAATGCACGAATTTAAACTGCAATGACCTAAGTTTCATTATAGCAACTACTAATGCAGCTTTTTAAAATGCAAAGTAGCGCACTAGTTTTACAACCGCTCTCCTTTCGCAGTGGTGTCAAAAGAAGAAGTTCACGTTTCGATTACCATTCGTGCGGAACTATGTATATAAATACCGGCATGGCATGCACGTTCAACCGTTTCATGAGATGTCAAAGTGATATTTCATGCATGTTCAACCGTTCAACGAAAACAAAAAACGCACAAAAATAAATTCGTTTCCAAAGGGCATAAGAGACACATTTCAAACAGAAGTTTACAGTATGCAGTGTATTCAATACTTACTACAATGCTTAGATCAAAGTTATGGCAAGATAACATTTATCTTAGATGATAAAGAATGGAAATATAAATTTATTTGTCAGCAAATCATAAACATTTTACATTTGTACTGCATGAAAGCTACGTAGCCACGGTCGGATTAAATACTAGATTTCTAGTCGAGCGTATACTTGGAGAATATATTACGGTCGTGTGGCCGAATAGTACGATCGTGTTGCCAAAAAACGCTTGGATAATATAGTATATTAGGTTTAAACAAAAAAAAATTGCAAGTTGTTTAGGCTACACACAAAATATTTTCCTGTACATGAATTTATACGAAAAGAAAATCCCCTAAATCAAGTAATGCTGGTACAGTTCAGTGTATGTCAAATAAATCTTGAGAGTTTTCGAAAAATCTCGTTCCTGGCTAAATATGTTTAACTACATCTGTTAATATTTTAAATTTTAAATTTGATTATTTTTTGAGGACAAATAAAAAAATTCGGGGACAAATTTTCGTTTACATGGGGAACTCCCGCATATGCTTTTTTTATTTTTCGAACAGTGTTATGTTTGAAAACGTAAGTTAGTAATATGATTCGTAGCATCTTTCGTAGTTTAATTAATGCTAATTGTGGCTATAGAGCTAGCAGAAATTTATTTTCAAGCTCTCGTTTAACCCAAGAACAAAATGCCCAGAATGAAAGTTTCCCGTCGTTGCTAACGGACGAAACCTTCTTGAATGTAAAAAAACAAAATTTCGGGGCCGTTCCCATTTCTGATTGTTCTCGCGTTGCTGGCTTGAGGCATGTAAACGAATTCGAACAACGTAACCACCTTACGTTCGATGACGTTTCGTTCATGGACTTGCCGATTGTCAATATTAAAGCGAAATGGAACACCACGCAAATTAAAGCTCACCACAAGGAAACCGAATATTCGTACGTGTCCTGTCAGAGTATGGGTTATAAAAACGCAAAAAAGAAGACCACACATGCGAGCGAAATGACTGGAAAGGCTGCTGCAGAGAAAGCAATAATGCAGGGCTGCTTAAAGCATGTCCGAGTTGTTCTAGATGGAATTGGTCCTGGTCGAAAAGCGGCGATCAAAGGATTGACTCTTGGTGGAATGAATGTTGTTTCTATAACCGATGTAACTCCCATCACTAACAATGGATTGTGTCAACGACCCAGGAAAATTAGAAGACTTTAAATTGTTATTCCATATTTTATCAAACTATTCTCTGTAAGAAAAATTAAAAGGAGTAAAAATTTTTGTGTAAAACAAAACAATGAGAAATCTGCCCAATTTTTGTCGTGGAAACTGGATTTTTTACATCTATACCGTTATCTTGGTTGATTTATGGTATTTCCACCTTGTATTTTTAGCTGCACTTCGGTTAATTTTTGTTAATATTTCTGACCTAAATTTACAAAGAATTATGTACCTGGTGTATACAAATCTGCTTTAAACAATAATTTAATGGTTTAAAATTAGATGTATTGCTATGCCCGTATATTTTAGTATCACACATCACTAATATCCATTAAATGGCAAAATTGATATGGACGTTGCCTTTTGAGCTGTGGTAAATAATCGTTTCAAGATCCACAGGTTTAGTGTCCATTATTTGCTGGTTTTAATAGTAAAATGGAACCGAGTAAAATGCAAGAACAGGCCAATTATATTTGGAACAGACTTGATGATTTGGCAGAGGTGGACCCAGATTCTTATAAAAAGTTCATCGAGACACAAATGGCAGAACGAGAAAAATTCATGTCGGCACCAGAACCGAAATTTTGTTTCGAAACAAGTATTGCAGTGAGTATGATTGATTATATACCAAACGACACAACGGTAAAACTAGCTCTTTGTCTTTTCTAAAATTGGCTAGTTAAGAACCTTGTTTCTTTAAATACTTTTATGCTACTTCAGGCTAATAAGCACTGCTTACTCTGTCTCTTGTTTTATAATCCTGATTTAACTTATTGGAATTTTATTTAGAATTATAGATACATCCATATATTTTTTTATTTGTTTTAATTATTTCTTTTTTCATGACATGCTCAAATAATTTGGTACTAAGTTGAACCATCACCAAAAAGTTAGTGCTCATTCCTATATTATTAAGCTTATTAAGCTGTGTATTAGAAATTATTTCTAGTTTTATTCACATAAAATATTTTTAACACTACTCTTATTTTTCAGGATAGCGGAATGCCGGTTTTTATAAACGTTTGTTCCTGGAGGAGACTTGATCCCCCGGAGAGTGGAAGTGATGCCATCAAGCTTCTTGCTGGGATTAAGAAGACACACAAGTCACCCAACGGTATGTGTGAACTGTGATAAAAGGTTAGGCTATTGTATACAAATTTGTTCCCATCGGGTGTTAGTTGTACCGGTTACTTCATGATCACATTAATACCAATTTCTTCGAGAACTGTTTTATAGGAATCGTTATAAATGGACCTTCATGATTACCTGTCAGGCTACCAAACATAGTTCAATGGGAAGGTGGGCAAACTCCTTAGTAGACATTGTTTGGATCCTGTGCTCTGTGGTTTAATGGATTGAATGTAGCAATGTGTCCAACTTAAATTAATTTAGTAACCCGACTGTAGATATGCTGTAATTGTGTTTATTACCGGTATATGTTACAGTGTCGATAATCAAGAAAATCCCATCCTTAGTTTAAACTTTATATTAGTTGAACACTTAACATTTCTTTTAGGTCCATTTATAACTATTCCTGTTGCGTTCAATGATAAGATATTGGAAGAAATCACACAATTGCCTGGTGATAAGCAAGAAATGATGGGAATGACGATTACTGTATTACAAACGCAGCAAAAGGTAATGATTGAATACTTAACAGTTAACTTTGTCCAATTTTTTCACTTTCCTATCTTGTTATTAATAATGTTTGCCAATGATTATTGATATTTTATTGTATGCCTAATTTAAATACACATTGGTTTTAATTTGCCAATTTTATCAGTACCCATGATGTGATACATAAGGAATTTCTCATTCATCTGAGATACAACCCACCATATTAAGTTTGATATCCTGATGGTTGTACTAGGTAATCTGACAATTACACTTGCTGTAGTGATCCTAATGTTTTCCCATTACAGCAAAGACATGGATATAAATGTTTTATCATATTACTCAAATATCTTTAATTATAAAGATAATTAGATTGGGTAGGCCTAGATAAAAAAAGGTTGTAATTTGTAATAAGAGTATATTGATTTAGATTCTCATCTTTTACTTTTAATTTGTTTCCCAGATTTTACTCTCCAATTACTACAAGGAGATTAAGGACATTTTCAAGGGAGACCTGCCTGCCAATCCTCGGGCTTTGTTTCTGCAAAACCCTGATTCAGAGTTCTCAGACATGGGCAAGCTTGCAGAGAAATGCAAGGCAAATGTAAAGTCACCAACAGATTGTCTGTCTTCGCCGGAAAGTTTGTTAAAAAATCTCTCTGAGAATCCGGCAGATACAGAAGAAGAAAGGACATTAGATGCAGACTTTATGAAGAATTTTTCACAATTAAATGAACCCAAGGACAAAAAGAAAAGCACGAAATTAATCGAAGAAATTGGTAAGGAACACTGAACTGTAAATGTTTTATATATATGATAGCCTAGAACCCTTTACTAAACAAATGATATTACTTTTACATTAAACGTGTAGGATATGTTATATTGATTATTTACTCTCTTGCTGCCTTGCCCATAGAATCCACCACACAGTGTTCAGGTCAATAATCTAACCAAGCATTTGCCTACATGTGACTTGCACTCTTATTGTTATGTATGCCACAATGGCCCATAGAAGTTAATTTTACCGTACAGGAATAAGGACAATACTATTACAAATGTTCAATAGACTCTTTTCTTACTAGCATGTAAAGATTGTGGCAAAGGGGATAACAATAAGAGTACAAATTACATATTGGCAGATGCTTGGAAACATACTAACATGAGTATATAAACATGACATAAGATAAACATTAAAAAAGAAAAAGCCATAGAAATTGTGCATGTTTATATTTTCTCATGTTTTAGCCGTTCCGCTTGATGTGCCGGTCCATATGCTCCAGGAATATGAAAGTGATGATCAAAATCCTCATCGATTCGTGCTAAGAGTCAACCTCCCAGATATATCAAGTGTAGAGGACTGTGATTTGGAAATTTCTAAGGTAAATTTCTTATTTACAGTTGGCCAAATCCGTTATTTCTGATCAAATGTGCTCTAAATCCCCCATTTAGATTTTGGTACTCTATTTGTTTTTAAACATTTAATTAATATCATTAAATTACTCTACCTATTTATGTGTCTTAATTCGATCCAACCCGTTAAGTAATTAACGCATATAAAGCCGGAATATTTTGTATCAAAATCAAAACCAACAACAAGCTAGTCAGTTGTATAATTGTGCAAGTATGCAACGGACGTTGATTTAAACCAACTAGATTATTAAACTTAACATAAACTCTAGCAATATAACCAATTTATAAACAACACATTGCCTTAAAGTCGGTGATCTAACTCTAGACATAGCAAGCGCTTGCTCATGTTATAATGCACCCTTCATTTTTTACCTACAATTAATTATAAGGTTCCAATCTTTTCTTATCCTAAATTTACATTTTAATTTTTTAAGTGAATGATATATTTTTAACCTCTTTAGTTAGGCCAAAGTTAGGCAGAGGTGTATACTGTAAGAGAGCTTGTAAATACTGCAAGCCTACCTGGTTTAAAACAATATGCCAGCGAATTAATGGGTTCTACCAAATTAAAGGAACATGTAAATCATACATAACACATTACAATATCTCCGGCAACCCGACGGTGGGCACGAGGTGATCTGACGATTGCCTGTGTGTTAACCCCTTTGGTTTTTCGATTCACGGTGATAAACATAAATATCCTATCCTAATATGATCACAATTTACAATGATGAGTTTGAACTTTTAGGATGAACTCGAGCTTACAGTGGAGAAGAAATATTATTTAAAACTCCGACTCCCGAAACCAATCCTTGATGAGAAGACTTCAGCACGTTTTGTTCGAAAGAGCAATTTGCTTAGTGTTACAATGCCATTGAAGCATTCATGATAGCAACTTCTTTTAAATGTTAAACCTCATCTGTCACATTGTGATTACTACAGGACCAAATTTAGGCTCATTTTTTGTACATAATAACTTTTGTCCATAACTCCCCAATCCTTCCTGCCGATACCCAATTTGTTTTTAAAGGTTAACACTCTGGCATTTAAAATTTGACAAAACGCGTGGCTGCAAAAGCGACTTCTATTAAATGTCTATTAAAACTCATCACTTAAATTTGATTACCACGGGACCAAAATTACGCTCATTTTTTGTCCATAAAATTACTTTAGCCGGACCAAAAAGCAAAATTAATGTATACATATTTATTTCTTCAAACTGTTTAGCGTATAAAATATTGCTAAAAATGAAGGTGTTACAGTAATTCTGATCATTTTAAACCATTCAATACTACCCCTTTAAAAAGGTAGCCCACAAGTTTATACTTTTTTTAATTAGACCTGGTAAAATAAT
>CH003410.1:0-61541 GCA_000149265.1 Ciona savignyi | reverse complement strand
ACCCACGCGCATTCTGATGAACTGTTAAAAGGAGTTAATTTCAAATAAATGAAAATACCAAAAAAGTCCAAATTATTTTCTATGTTAATCGAATTGGAATCTTGATTTTGGAGTGAATATCCCTACAAAAATACACGGGTTTCGACTTTACTAAAGACTGGAAAAGATACAAAAGCAACTGATTTGCCGCCTACCGGGATTATGTTTCATGTAGTGCTCCCATCCAAGTGATTGCTGAATGCCAAGGTTTCTCCATTCCCCTTCACTTAACAAATGCTGATTTGGTACCATGCGTGCCAGCGTTGGAGGTAGAAACACGTGTCTGCTCAGACAACAGCATAAAAGTAGACACACGGCACGGTCGTGTGGCTATATGGTTAATGCGACCGATACATAATACCACAAAACGGTTTATTATTGGTGACGAGCCGACCTTGAATTTGAAAACTAGGCAAGTAAAAAAGGCACGGCAGGCAGGATAGAAAATTCTAATTTGGAATTGTATTGCAGATGTTTACCTTTAACGGTTTATGAACGCGAGGTAATCTGAAGATTGGCCGTGTGATAACGCTCATTGCGTTTCTCATTTACAAAAATTAAACAGAATTAAGTCAGCAGTCATTTCAAAAAATCATTCGGTTCAACACTGCCTATACATGCACATTAAACCAAGAAAAACGTACCATAATCGTGTTATAGTTCGATCATAACAATCGATGTATGTTTAGTATGACGTATTAAAGAGCAGACTTTCCATCAGTTTACATACTGTATTTTAAAAGCAGTCACTATATTATCTTTAGATAATTATGGTTATCATAACAATTTAATGATTTTTTCTCGATATCTAGATTTCTTCTGACCTGTAGTCGTACGTCGAGTCACTGTACTTGCTGGAATAGCGTATCTGACTTTGCAGTTTCTGCATTTGTGACTGGAGAGTTTTCAAGGCCTCTTCAGCCCAGATTGCCTGATTTTTACCGCTTCCACTGCAGCTTAACTTGTTCATGATTTAAGTTATATTTAGCCAACGTTTAACAGTAAAGCGTTATACCATTATATACCACACCCACAATTATTCACAGGATTTATAAAAGTAACTTGCAAGCTAAAAAAGAGCTCAAATCCATTGTTTGGCGCCACATTTAAAATAGAAATCTTTGGTGTTTGGGGTACCATTACCGTTATACGTTTCATGACAATGACTTTTGTTAAATTAAAATCGAGTATTATATATCACCCAACGTCAGCAACCTACTCAAAATTGTGGTCGAATGGTTAGCGCCATCGATTCATGTACCGTCATGTAGAATTCCATTAAAAAAGCGGTCTTGGTGACGGACCTATGACTATTTCTGTTTTACCGCCTTTCAACAACGTTTGTCCACACAACAACGTTTTGTCCGGGAAAACAACGAATATATTAACCTAGACTGCTTAAAATCATTCTGTTATTGTGGATAAGTTTGTGTCTTATCCTTGACACTAACTCTGTATAGCCAACGTTTTCCAAACATTTTTAGTCAAGACTCTCGCAGTCCAACTACTTTATTTTTGATGATACACGGATAAGATAAGTTATAAAGACAGCCCAAGGTAACACACTGTAGCCCATATTTCCCTTTGAGATGTTTTATACAAATTTCTTCAGCGGGTATACAAAACGATAAGCGGATATACAAACGAAAAACTTAACATGGCTTGGTATTGTGGGATGGAGGAAAGCGGCTTAAAAACAGATAATGCACTACAAAAAGTGATGGTTGACGAACGTTCTACAATGCAGTATCGTAATACGAGCGCAATGTCATAAAAAAAGAAGATTTTTTTTAGACTTTACTGTTTGATTATGAGGTAAAATAAATAAGCTTTACACCTTTTAAATAAATATACAAGAATTCAATGGTTTATTAAAACTGTGATATGAAGTGTAGCATGCGAGAGCCATATAATATATATATATATATATATAGCGCAGCAGGTAGCTTTAATATAAAAACAATATAGGCATTGCAGCTTGCTTATACTGCAGCTAACCGCTTTCGCTTTTTCTCCGTAGCTCTTTTCAAAACATCCTTGATAGTCTGGTGAAAATGACAAGTTTTTAAAAAGAATCAACAAAGCAAAAACAAATAAAACCACTTTGCTTATTCATTTGGAGCATTAAACAACAAATTGTTTTATCCTTAAGCCCGATTGAAGTCATCTAAAATCCCTCTCAGCAAAAATAAACTTACACTAAGATGACTTGTAATTGTATGGTACATCATCTCGTTTAGACGGTCGAACTCTAAAGCAGTATAGTCGAAATCGAAGGTAGAATATGCTGTCTCTTTTGTGAACACGTTAAAATCGTTGAAAGTCTCCCCATCCGGAATAGCTGGTAAAACAAGAGAAGTTTTAAAGAATATTTTGATCCCTGCGTTTGTTGTTGTCCGTCGCTGTAACATGGTGAATTAAATACACTGGAGTAGCCGAATGGTAACCGCGAACGATACGATTTTTAATCAGAAATCGATAACTGAATCGGGGCGTTAACCATTCGGCCGACAATCGTTCTGGTAGTCTTACTGATTGTTATACTGTTTTGTTATCTTGTCCCTGTATTTTCACCCGACGGTGAGCGCGATATAATTTGAATGACCCGGTAATAACGCTAACTGCATTTACCTATTCATAAGCATAAGAAGGAATATCACGATAAATATACCCAGTAGTATATTTTTAGTTTAAGATCTATCGCACTTAATTCGATCATAAATTTGTGAATATATTTAAAATCCTTTTTATTACTAACGTTCTGTACTGTTTCTTGGTTTGAAGTTCTTGAGGTTTCTAAAAGTTTTGTTGCACAGCGTAAACCAAATGACGATTGGGCATTCGTCGTCATTAACGTCCTCCAGCACGATACACTCCTTCGGCGGAAGGTTGACCATCTTCTGAAAGTTGATCGAAGGGAACTTCATCCCGTTTTGCCAGGCTTGGACTGCAGCCACCATTATTTGCTGGAACGGTAAGCGTTTTAGACATGCTAAATTACAGCTATAATCAAAGGCTTACATACATAGCATAGGCAACCGGATACATTTAAGGATAAAATAGCACTCTACTTAGTTTTGGGATGGTATGTAATCAGACTATGGATGTGCGAAAATAAAGGGGCGTAGATTACCTTGTCCGGCCGTAGAATTACCGGGCTATTGTTTTGCATATGTTTAACACATGGCTAGCTTTTTTAACGAGTACTACTCACGCCTTGCCTGGAAAAAGATTATCAAATGACAGGCCCAATTCCTAACAGTTAGTTCATCTGGCGGTCTGGCTTATTTTAGATTGATAAAATATATGCAACAAGCACTTGTAGAAGTATGCTTTTACAAGACAATATTTTAATACTCAAGCCTTTTGCATGGCATTCTACCAATTTAATTTAATAAATTTGCATGCGTGTGCGGATATAACGGATGTCTTAGTAATGGTATTTAAATAAGTGTTTTCTGAAACAATGCGAAAAGCCCTATCTCTCCATGTTTTTTTAAGCGGGTGGGCGCTCTGTGTAATACGATATTAATGTTGCATTCACTTATACCCGTTTTGTCGATAAATTTATCTAATGCATTTTATTAAATAAAAACACCCAAGCTTCTCTGGCTTTTCTTTCGGAATGTTACCGCATATAGGCTACTATTGTTAAACTACCGAATAATCCATTTTGTCATCCGAAGGAGAACCACTGAAGTCGGTAACTATCAAGACATCTGTTGCTCTTTGTGGTCGTAGCATAACGTCTGTTGGTACATTGCATAATACACCTGTAAAAGTTCAGAAAACCATAGTAAAAAATATAAAAAATAGATTTTATCTGCACTTTAAATTGCCATAATAGAATTTTTACCGAGCTAAGTTTCGAAACCCATTATGGGCTATTCACAAGGACTGTTTTTGTGTGTGTATAGAAGTTGTATATAGAAGTCGTATTGGTCCCGTACTGCCATAATAGAATTTCGGAACTTGTTTTACCATTTGGGTATTAACGACAACTCGCGGCATTAAAATAGCTATTACAATCGAAAACGTGCCTTTTTTGTCGATTTTAAACTATATTGGATAGTAATAGTCCGGCCCGTTAGTCTAACGGTTAAGTGCGTCGCCTTTCAATCGAAAGGTTGCAGGTGCGAAACTGGTCGCTAGCTAGTCGGTTGTTTCCTTAGGCAAGGCACTTTACGGACATTGCCTGAACCTAGTGGATTAATAGTTTCTACCAAATTAAAGGAACGTGTCTATTATATATATACAACACATTGAAATAGCTCCGGTGACCCGACGATGGGCGCGAGGTGATCTGACGATTGCCCGTGTGTAAACCCCCTTGGTTTTCCCATTCACTAGAATAAAGATGAATATCCTTCTCTCTCCTCATCCTAATAACAAATTTAGCCAAAATTTACCTGCATCCACCACTGATATAACTTTTCTCCGAATTGACATTGCTTTTCGTGATTTGATTCGGAGCCTTTTAGTTAACTCTTCCTGGTCGGCTGAAATGCAAATGTCATTCGTGTTTTAACTTTCAAACAGTTTAATTAAAACCTGTTAACATTCTTACATTTTTACCCTATTTACATTTTAAATCAGGAAAATTACTTTATCTCTGCTTGAAAGTTTACAATTTTTGTAGCACTATTTAATTCATAATTCTGGTAGCAATTAAATTGACCAGTACAAGATAGATTATACTATATGTTTTTTTTTTAGTTTGTTAAACATTTTGTTATGCCACACTATGTCGCCTGCATGGCATAGACATAAAGGCAATCATAAGACACAAAGGAAGAAGGTATTATATATTTAATATACAAAGCAATAAAACTTGATTGTTTACCCAACATAATATAATAATTACCCATCTGTGTTGTGACAATTATGATTTGCCCATACAAAACGATACCGTTCGATGCCATTGTCAGATATTTTATAACAGTTGTTCTTAAACTGGGTTCAATCGAACCCCAGGGGTTCGATGAGTCAGTATCAGGGGTTCAGCGGAGATTAGGATAAGTATACACACGCAGATATATTTTGCAGATATATTACGCAGATTTTTTTTTAATTTCAACGAAGGGTTCGGGTGAATGCCCGCATTAAACTTGCGGGGTTCGGTACCTCCAACAAGTTTAAGAATCACTGTTTTATAAACTATTTTGTATTGAGTTTTGGTTTATTATATTATATCGATTACGTGTAGCCAAATATTTACCCTGCCATTCAGAAATGCTGTCGTCCACTAACCAAGCGGTATATATTTTTATAAAGCTCGTTAAAGTGGCTCAAGAAAATAAATTTATTACTTACGTTGATATATATATTTATACCTTTAACGTGTTCTAAGATTCGCATGCTGTAATACTTACGACCAAGGTATTCCGGCTCCCCAATCGGATTGAGATAATGAGCTTTAATGTCGTTTAGTCCTCGGACGGGATTAAAATATTTGGCCGTTCTTCCTAAGAATACTCCACGGTGATTGAACAGAACAGTATTTCTGCGTGAAATATTTAATTTGCATTTGCAGAAATCTTACTTTGCAATTTTAAAAAAGAAGGATAAAAAACAACCTAAATATTTCCACCCAAACTGGATTTTAACGCGATTTAACATTTTGTTTAGGCACAAAACCAAGCGCCAGAAGAGTGAACAACCTATAGTTAACCAGAAAACGTAAGGTTAGTATTGTCACTTCAATGTTTATCAACCCCACGAGGTTTGGGAATAAAAACTAATCAGTTGTTTAAAATCGATTAGAGGGTAACTTACTCAACCAAGAGTTTTAATAATAGTTACATAATAACCGTAGAATTATTTTAATTTCATATAACGGGATCTTGAAGACTGCCTGTAGATTGTCGGGCACACTAGTTTGGTGGGTTGTGATAAAGTTACGAAAGAAGCTATTAAACATTGACTAACTTTAATTTTTCTGCTATAAGAGATAGAAAACTTGCTTCTCTTTTCGAATTTACTCCCTCGCCGTTGGGGACATCTGGAAATAGTAGTTGTTTAATTTGGATATTTTACAAAAACAAATCCGTTTAAAGATTACTGGCAAAAAGTACAAGACAACAATATTTAATTTGTATGTATCATGGCCTGAGAGAAATTTGCATTGAATAATTTATCTTTCTCCGTATATCTCATGTTTACATTTTTTAAGTGACTTTAAATTTGTAGCAAAATTTGTTACGATACACCGATAAGAATATGTTAACAGTAGACAATGGAGTTTAAATGTGTAAGTGTTAAAGAATCATAGCTATTTCTAAAGAAAGTTGCGTTACGAATTAAAAGGACGAATATTCAAAATATTTTCGCGCGTTTTATTTTTAATGTATAAAAAGGTATCTAACGATGTTGCTTCAAATACCTTCAATAATTAAAAAACTTTCGAAAACTAAAATTCCGTTTGATACAATTAAGATAAACATGAGTAACAGATCCAGCGAAAAATAAATCACCTAATTCTGTATCTGGGTCATGATCGCTATCCATGGAAGCAGTGTCGTTGTCGGAATCGTCAGAATCATCGGAATCCGAGTCATCGTCCGATTCAATCTAAAATTGAAACAAGTGAATAGTTGTAGACTTGAATATGCAGAATACTCTGGTCC
This sequence comes from Ciona savignyi, assembly GCA_000149265.1. NCBI lineage: Eukaryota > Metazoa > Chordata > Ascidiacea > Phlebobranchia > Cionidae > Ciona > Ciona savignyi. The sequence goes on along the minus strand of CH003410.1, from coordinate 54,876 downwards.
TTTTTTTGAGGTTTCTAACCCGTGTAAGAAAATCAATCCGAGCGGTTAGTCTGGTGGTGTAGTGCATCGCCTTTTAATCGAAAGGTTGAAGGTGCGAAACTGGTCTCTAACTAGTCTGTTGTGTCCTTGGGCAAGGCGCTTTACGGGCATTGCCTGAAACCAGCGGATTAATGGATTCTACTGAATTGAAGGTGTCTAAAGAAGGTGTCTATTTTATACAACAATCTGCAATAGCTTCGGTAACCCGACGGTAGGCGCGAGGTGATCTAACGATTGCCCGTGTATTAATCGCCTTGGTTTTTCCATTCACGGAAATAAACATAAATATCCTATACTAATAATAAACCGGTTTTCGTTCTTTTTCTACATGTTTAGCAAAATACGTTACTCGGTGAGTATAAAAAACATTGCTGTTGTTTTAGTTCAACTCATTACTAAGTTTCAGACACGTAACCTATGTGCCCTTACCAATAGCACAACCGACTTGATATCGACCGATATTAAGACCACTTTACAGTTCGGCTTAAAATCAACGAAATAAGCCAAAAAGCTATTCTGCTAGAATGTTTGTAAATTCAGGATATGCGGGCCTATTCATTTACCGTGTATTTTGCCATGCTACTTGTTGACGTGTTGTCGCTTGTTTTAGTCTTTCCTTTCACACGTAGCTCATCTGTAAGAAACAAATACGTTATTGAGTTTTTTTAGGTTTACAGCTTGCATTGATCGAATTTTATTTTATTTTTAAACCCTTATGAAAGAGGAACAAAAGTACTTGTTCTGTCGGTATGTAAACTAAATCGGTTTTGCATGAGCAAAAAATATTAACGGAAATAAATTGTAGTTTTACAATTAACATGAATAAGAGAACAAATGGGTCTATATGCTTATGGCCCGGTCCACACACAGACAAGTAAGCGGATGGATAGATGTTTTTGTAGTGCGTCTATGCTCACGAGGCCCGAGTTTTCCTTATTTTTAAAACGATTAAGACAGAATATACCGAATGTCACAATTTACTTAGAACTGTATATTTACCGTAAGATCAAGTTCTTAACCTGTACACTATTTTAAAGTCTGTCTTACCTAGATACTTGTTGAATTCTAGTGACGTTTCCCCGGTCGCCGCTGCGTTAAAAATGACCGAGAAAGCGCATCCAACAGTCCCCTGGAGAAAATGCAAGGACATTTCTGGGCACTGCCGCGCCAAAAAGCCCCCGTTCCAAACCGATCCGAAGTACTCATCAGGAATACTGTAGCCATATACAGGAAAGCTGTACTCGTGAGGAGTGCATTCGATGTAAGCTGCGTTGAAAACACAATTATGAAGAAACAAACGATAGGCGTCTATGTAACTACATCAGAAAAGTAAAGAGCCCAAACCAGACTCGGCTGTACGATGGTGTGGCCGAATTGTAAATGCTACCGATACATATACCGACTTCTATATACAAATAGTTAGTGACGATCCCCTTTTGGATTCAAAACTGAGCCTGATAAAAAAAAACGAGACTACATCGCGGTCAAAACTTAAATAATTTAATAAAAATGTTACAGAGAAGATTGAAACAGGCTTTAGTTATTTTAATTTATGTTTTTTGCATACGGATGTCATTCTCCATTACTGCAAAACAGAAACTGCTTCATTTACTTTTGTAATGTGATAACGAATTATATATCCGTTAGCCAACTCATTGTTTTTGATTAATATCTAATTTTTAAAATGAAATGGATCTTCCAACGTGTTTACCGTGAAATTTGGAAGCCAGTTTATTGTTCTTGACGTGCAGCATTGCCACCACAGGATAGGGTACATCTGCTTTACCCACGTAATCTTGGATGTCCGACATTTTTCGAAATCTATCCTGCAGGAAAAAAACTGCTAATCGGAATGTGGCTTTAAATCGTTTTTGGACCAAAATACTTTACTTCAGTTGGAGTAATGGTTTAATTAATACGTTTCGGAAATAAGAACGTGTTGGAATGAAAAGAATTAAGTTAAAGTCCAAAATTTGGAATATCAATTTAGATATCTGTTTTGTGCCACTTCAATCCACAAAAACAACCCTTAAAAATACAACTTACGTTCTCTCCGAGCAAAGAAGTGCCAACTAAATATCCAAAAAAATCGACGAACGATGTAGGTTGCCCGTACGTTTCTTTGTCTTTTACAAAATCACTATGGATTGTTAATATATGCATTACTTAACTGTTAATCACATGTGTTTTGATACTAGATTGTTAATATATGCATTAGTTAATCGTTTATCCCATGTGTTTTGATACTAGATTGTTAATATACGCATTAGTTAACCGTTGACCCAATGGTTTTTAAAAATAAATCATAAAGTTGTCGCAGCGGAGGCAGTTGAAACGATTTTCTAACTGTCAGCCGGCGAGTTCCTTATGTTTGTTGTGTTTTAAATCAGTTGCGTCACTGAAATTGACAAGTGCAACCGATGCACATACAGCAGCCATTTTTTTAATTGAATCGTGTGACTAGAGAATCATGGATTTGAAACTGTTCCAATAACGTGACTTTCCCTGTATCTACCGAATAAAGGATATATATATATATAAAGCGCAATGTCACGAATCAGGCAACATTTTTGTTCACGACCCTGCTATAGTCCTATTAATTAACCAACTAGAAAATTAATCAGATGTGATTTTAGGCACAAGTATCTTTAATTCCTTGACATGTTTTTGTACTTACAATACTTCTCCGTTAAAAATGACGTCAAATGCTGTAGATAGCCATTTTTGCATTATTCTCTGCTTCAGGTTCTTTATGAACCCAGACACTTCCCTTGGTTCCATTTTAAATTTGTGATAAGCTGTCAAGAAGTACCTGTAATACATATGAGAATAGCGTTTAGCACTGCTTGTTAGGTTAAGTATTTCTTATCTCTGAAAATGGGAAAATCCACGAGGCGTCAGCACTCTGGTATTCGTCAGATTACATTTAAAGCTATTTCCAAGTTTTGTTCATAGATATTTTTATTTCAGTGTGTAAACCTTTAAAAATGCCGCATCGAAGAGCACAACGGTCCAGCAGCTTCTGGTTTTGAACCTTAACCTTTCAGCTGTCTGCAAACCACTGATGCTTTTACCCATTAGGCTATCATGCCGAAGAGACATACGCAGATTAATGCAGACTGATCGATCGTTTGTGTCAACCGTGTAACGATATGCACGTGTGCCTTTCTATTGCACACAACTGCCAATTCGCTGGATATTAGTCCAAATTCAATGTGTCATCGTCAATCAACCGTTTTCAGCAAACTTATTACTCTTCTGCATGAGGGCTTAATCGGTAAAAGCATCAGCGTTTTCAGCAATTATTCCATTTATACAGTAACACGCAATTATTCATAATGTTATACAGTAACACGCAATTATTCATAATGTACAATTTGCTGACATTAGTATTGTTAAAACAATCCTACCATGCAGAACCAGAAATGCCAGCAGTGTACATGAAAGAATCCAGGAGCCCGATGTCTTTAAAAGCTTCCATTGCCCCACTCAGGCCAACAGACGCTCGAAAACCGCCGCCGGATGACGTCAGAGATATAGTAGGAGTCTGATGTAAACAAAATTGGTGGAGTACGGTCGTGTCGCCGAATGGTTAACGTTACCGATACATATACCGACTCTTATACAAAAAACGGTCCTGGTGACGAGCCCATCATGAGTTCAAAACTTGGCGAATGTAAAGCAAAACCGATTCATAATGATCTGTTAAAATCGGGTCTAATTCGTCGGTAAGCGATTGAGTGCCCGTAAGGTTAATGCGATTGAGACATACATGTATGCAAATAAGACACACACATGAGCATATACAAAAACAAGAGTGTCGTCTTGTGGACATTGGATCATATAGAAAACCTTGGTGAATAAGGGATTAACAAGTGGATGGCATTAGCTTACGTGTTGCCAAATACTCAGCACCGAAGATTAATGTACATAATTTAGTTTAAAATGGATGACAAAATGATCATTTGTCAAAATGACCCAAAAGGTCTAGTGTCAAATTAATCCAAAAGATATATAGTGTCAAATTGATTCAAAAGGTCTAGTGTCAAATTTATCCAATAGGTCTTGTGTCAAATTTATCCAAAAGATATATAGTGTCAAATTGATTCAAAAGGTCTAGTGTCAAATTTATCCAATAGGTCTTGTGTCAAATTTATTCAAAAGGTCTAGTGTCAAATTGATTCAAATGATCTAGTGTCAAATTGATCCAAAATGTCAAGTGTCAAATTTATCCAAACGGTCTAGTGTCAAATTGTTCCAAACGGTCTGCTAGTGTCGAATTGTTTCCAAAGATCTAGTGATAAATTGGTTGTAAATTCGAAACGAAACACGTTTAAAAATTAAATAAACGGATCATAGAGAAATATATTAATTAGCTTTCCAAACACAAACTTGAGCAAGACGACGGAGTTGTCTTTTATGACAATGTTTAACCTTTAGTAAATAAGTACTAAGAAATTTATAATTACCTCGAGATAGTTTTTTGGACTGTCTTCCCCCATAACTTTACGGAGAGCGTCAAATACTTTTGGAATTCTTTTCTTACGAAACTCTCGTTCTGCAGGATGAAGTTCATGTCCAACACGAAAATCTGGTGTGGTCCTTCGGAAAATGGGTGATAAAATAGAAAATTTATAAAAATCATTTGTCTATCGGGTACATATGTTGCAATTTCTTATCTTGGTACGTGATTACTTGATGATGGCCTAGTAGCCAACTCTTGATAATAAAATTACCTGTGCTTTTATTGTTATCTTTTCCGGCACTTTACCGCCTATTTGCTTTTATATGACCTGTTGTATTATGTTTTAGGTGGTTGTGTTTTTATGCTGCTCACATCAATACAAGCATTTTATACACTTCGTTAAGAGCTATGTAACACAGGTTACGATTCGTTAGTGGGTTCATTACGATCGTTTTTGTGTACAATTGGTATTGGTGTGCGTATCGATCGTTTAACGGCCTCACGGCCGGATGTTTTGTAACAAATTTGAATCGGAAACAAAACAGCCAATATAATGTCAGTGTTTTCACTATAACCTTTTATAGAAATCGCAATATTTTATTGAAATTGTTTTTTTTCTACAATTTACAGTTACACTATCAAGAGTGTGCCTTATTGCAGTATAATTTCATATTTGCGTGCTTTAATTTTATTTAAACGTGTTCCCATTGAGCCCGGTACCATACAATTTTAAAACACCTACAACAATTTTAAAGACAAATTTTAGTAAACGTGGATTTTTGTTCCACAATATCTGTTGCCCTATTTGTTACCCATCAATATAAGGATACCGAGTTTGCATATTTTGTAAACTGCACATCATAGCTAAAGACGCGTGGTTTTATAATGTAAAAATACAAGTTTTGATGTCCACCACTTACCGATATGTTTTGTTCAGGATTATATCAAGCTCACCGTGCTGTAAAAAGACATCAGTAATTCAAATACGACGGGTAAAATAAATGTTACATATCAAATGAAATCAGTATTTAAATACGACGGCAGCTAAATAATTTACATATTCAATTCATAAACTACAGCAACGTTTTGTGCATTATATTATGGGAAAACCCCGTTCTATAGGCCTACATATGACCATAATGCGCCAATATTAATTACTTTTACGAAAGATAAATACAAAAAAACATACATACACTCTAGCGCACGTCATTTGGGACAAAAACCCAACAACTTATTAATCGATATATTTTTGTTATTTTTTCTTACATATCAATATGCATAAAACTGCTTACCGTTCCAAAATTTATTGTAAGAAATTCGTCTTTTCCATTTGTCGGATAATGCGAAATGTTCAAAGCTGCTTTGGCGATAACATCATCTGACACCACGTCAACATCAATTACAGTTATCTAGAAACACATTTAACTTTAACAGTGATACGATGTTTTTCGTGGAAATTCAGGCAGTCATTGCAGTATCTCAACATAGTTTACAGACAATTAGGATAGCCGATTAGCTGTATAGGTTTATTGTGTTGATTTTAACTTTATCGATTTGTCGGTTTGCCTAGGCAGCTGAAGCGCCTGCCAACTGGAAGATGGGTAATTTTAAACCAACCGGATTTTGCACACTTTGCCTTAGGTTAAATAACATTCTACAATACCTCCGGTAACCCTACTGGATGGCGACATTGCCCGTGTGATACCGCGCCTTGCGCTTTTTTATTTATGGCGTTGAATATAAATATTTTTATCAGATAAATGTTACGAATCAAGACAGCTTGCAATTAAGTCCGTTTTTATAGATGTTTACGAGCCGGCCTTGGTTCACACAGACGTGGCTTAGTGTACACTGAATGAACCGTCAACCGAGTGGTTATGAGATCGAAACACCCGAACCAGATGGTCATGAGATCAGTGTGGTAAACAAGCCTTTAAATACATTACTTAGGCATAATCTCATTAGCTGTACTCAACCGCACGATCACTATAACAAATCAAGCATTGCGAATAAATACAACCATAACCTTTTAACTATATTTGACCAGCCGACTGTATGGATGCGGTAATCTTACGATCGCTTTTACAGCACATGTATTTTTATCCACAGAGATAAACATGATTAACATATTCCAACTTAAATTCCAATATTCGACAACTAGCAAGTTTACATGAAGTGGGATGTCGTCGCTCTGCTCCATTGTATCTGGTATCACGAACTTGAATGTTTCGTTGATGACGTAACTGGTGACGTCATCCCCACTCTTTGTATCGAACTGGTTGGGCGCAGGAAGGGTGGGGCAACTCACGCGAAACTTTGGGTCGGGAGTGTCAACTAAATTTGAAGACTGGTTTACTTTCTCGATATTGTATAAGAATCTATAATGAGGATTTGAATTGAACCTGTTGGGCTCGTTACCAAGATCGTTTATGTTAATTAGGGATACGAATATGGAATATGGTGAATGTGTATCGGAATACGAGTATGGTTTTTGTTGAATATAATTAGAATATGTATCGGTCGCGTTGACGTTGCGACAGTGTGACCGTATACTCGGAGACTGATCGATTTGTTTGACATGTTTGCACTTGCATCATGTATGCCGCATTAAGTTATAACCAATCGAGGGAATGTAGCCATTCCATGAAATGTGAAATGTCATCCGGTAACATAGACAGCATAAAAATAGAACTTCCGACCAGTCCCCTTGTCATTTGATCTCATATAGCTTATTCAATTAAAAAAATGATCCAGCTATATATTTGAATTGATTTTTTGACAACCAAACAAATTTAGAGATCAATTTAGAACCTTTTAGGTCGAGTAGAAGGACTTGTATGTGGACTCGGGATTTTATTTTTACATGGGATATCTTAATGGGTTGCTCTATACGTGCATTACTTCATCGGGTAATTTTAACATCACTTTATAAACCGGTGATTATAACCAAAACACTAATGTTAGTTTTATTTAAGATGTTAGTATACCACAGTGAAAAAACAAGTACCGGAAACGATTAGTAAGGTCGTATTACGTTCACGCACAAATGATGTCAAACAGTCCGCAATTCAAGAACAATAGAGTACCCAACATTATATTGTCATATTTCTATTTATTCCATTTTAAAATGAAACCCGCATACTCACAAAAATCACTAAAACGGGAGTCGGAGATATTTCTACATTCCAGTAATGTAATGGTGAGACTGGTTGTCGGTTTGTACGGCACCTGTTTTGGCAAATATATAGTTGAATAGCTTAACGTAAGAACAAATCTACTACATGCTTAGTTCTGGGTGGTTTAATAAATAACAACATTACGAGGCAACGCTGTGTGGGAAAACTATTAATTAGGTCTATTTGAGCTCTTTGCCAAGGCTGTTTTTTTGTATAAAGTTTGGTATATTTATCGGTCGCGTTAACCATCTGGCAACACGCTTGCACAAATCGGATGTCTTAAGAACATTATTTTGCTTTAGCTCTGCCAATCGAAATTTTAGCACGAGTTTACTGATTTCACAGTGAACTTCATCTCTAACCATTCCGTACAAATGCTTGGTCAAAGTATATTAAGCAGAATGCGAAACATAAGTACATGAACCAATCGCACTTTACATATATGATTATATCAAAATTAAGCAGTATGTGAAGCATAGGTACGAAACCCAATCGCTTTTTGTATACCTGCACAAATTAAACGCATATATTTGAAATACTTAGCTATTATTCATTCAATGTATATAGATAAGTGGCCGTTTTATTTCCGCAGTTGTGTAAGCTACATTGAATTGGTTTGCGAATGATGTATGTAATATGCGCATATGTTGTTATTTGAAATTATGGCCAGTTTCTAGTTAAAATAGGTCGGTTTGACAGAACGCAGACATGATTCATAAAACACCTTCCTGTTATCACGTTGACAACTATACCAGCCGTGTCCTGTTCAGGATGGTCACAAACTGGTTATTAACAATATCAGACTAATATTATAAAGTGCTGGTTTATCCGTATTTCTTTAACTCTTACCCTTGTCCTTATACTACCAAATTCCACTGAAAACGTAGTTTTCGGACATGTATAGAACACTTTAAACTTTAATTTTACACAATAAGGTCAAACAGCATAACCAGACATTAAACACGTATAAATTATTTCATCATATAAAGTTACCTTTATTTTGCGGAATTTTTCTTGACGTTCATCTTCTAATCGCACAAAATCTTCGTACATCATATTTTAATTTAAAATAAACAAAATTTTGCCTTACACTGATTGCAGATTAGAAGCACGTAGAAATAAAAGCTAGCAGCAACGCAGCAGTGTCCTGTGGTTTTCCGAGAATTTTTGAAAATAGTTTTGAAATAGTAAAATCTCCCGCAAGGTATAAACAAACCACTGCAACGTATCATGGATGACGGCAACGATATAGTCGTTTATTGAGACAGCAGTCATCTACTTAAGTTATTGCAGTGTGATCACTAATTGGCCGATCACTTGACATTTAACTCCATAGAATCTAGTCAACGATCAGATACGCATTGTACATTGACAATCTTATTCGGCCCAGTAAGCAGTGACGTAGGTAAAATCGAACGTAAACTATGTCTGGTAATAGCCACTTGCCTTTTACACCTACACTAACGCGCAGGGACCAAATTAGTTAAATGTTTTAAATTTTAAATAGTGCTATATTTGGCCGAAAACTGCGAATCTGACAACAATCAGTGCATTAGTTTCTTATAGTTTTTAGGAAATTAAATGCTAAAAGTTAGTTTAAAATCGATATTGATGGTCATATATTTGATCTGAATAGTCTTCTCTTGCTTATACATAGACGAGAATAGGAGCAACTTTTATAAACCTTAAACAACTTTACGATTTAAACAAACTAAAAATGTTTTTATTCACACATACCAATAACACAAACTGACTTAGTTGGAATGAGCCGTTTAGATCTTTTTATAGTAGATTTTAAATTATGTAAATCAAAGGCGAAACAAACCTAATAGCTTATTCAACAATCTATAATACACATGTTGTTTATACATAGCACTATTCCTGCTACCAAACCAATATCACGCAAAAAAAACACTATACCATATTACCGAGATATTGTTATTGAAAATGGTTAATTTGACTCATACGTTACGTCACGTAATCGGATACGTTCGAAACGCTCGAATGTAGATTACAGCACAAATGCTTGTAACGTCTTGCGTTCGGTGTCCTACATGACATGTCGGTAGTTTGCCTCGACTCTTGATTTTACAAATGAACATAAAGGAAATTTCGCATAACCCAAAAAATTCAAAAAAGTAATCCCCTTTTTAGACTTTTTCTGTGCTGATAATATTTGCTCGCGCATTTTTGGTGCTGATATTATTTGCGGTATTTCTGTATTGAAACGGAATATTCACTCCAAATTTAATTGAAGTTGTATATATGTATTAAACAAAAAAATATTAATGTAAAATAACACATTTTAGCAGGAAAAATAAAATTTAATGGCAATATTACAAGATGTAGGAAACATACTAAAAACCTCCAAAATTCATTGGGGAATTTTAAGACAAGCGAAAAACTTGCAAAAAAGTTTAATTAAGGTTATAACTTTGTAGATGTTAGTTTTGTGTTTACCAACATGAATACTGCTTTCACGAAAGATAAAAAGCTTAGATTGTTAACTCGGTGACCTGACAGTTGCCGCTTGCAGAAAACAGGATGTAAACGTATAAGATAAGCTAAGTGTGATTAGGTAACCAGACTGCGATTGTGTGTGCTTGCAGAAACATTTACCATTGAAATTAGTTTTACATATATTGCTGTTTAACAATCTCTAGTATTATTTTCGTGTTTCTAAACGACGTTGAGTACCTGACCTGAACGTTTTTCTTGCGATTACAACTTGATAAACTATTTGCATTTAAAGCTTTGGGTTTTAATGGTAATAATATTGACTGTGTCATTAATAGACCTAAATTATGGTCAAAATGTTTGACGTTTGAATAGATGGGATCCGAACATCTATCAAGAAGATCATAAAGTACATAATGAATCATAAGTAGACATGTCTGGTAATACTTCTTTAAAATGCGAAATGACACAGTTTAGGTTGTAAACATTTTATCATAAAGTATATCTATTCTTCATAAATTGTGTATTTCGTTTTTTTATTCAATTATGGATATGCTCACTATCTGAGTTATTAACTTCTATTTAGTTCACGACCTGGTGTCAAATTTGAATCTCAATCAGTGTGAATGAGACCGTTTGTATCGATGTGTAATGACTATAGCACGATTTTATAACACACCGAGTTAAAGGTTCTTTCATAAATCTTTTTAGGTAAATTGTTTCATTTAAACAAACCACAAAAAGATATATAACACCGCGAGTGTGATAGCCAATCTCGTGGCTTAGCATTAAGCTTTGTTTAGCGAACCAATAATGCAGCGTGTCATACACAGTACTTCCGTGAAACTCTGAAGTAGGCGTTTACCCAATTATTCTCCGTATCTTTCATGCAAACTGACCTCACAAAACGGCCTGTCACTTAAAATCCTTTCAGAGAAAGTCTTAGATGTTTTTCACAATTTTAAAGTGAAGCTGGGATCTTCAACTTAAACCCAAAACCCTCCAAAGTTTGACTTAATAATTTTGAGCTGGTACTCCTTCGTACATGCAAAATTGTTCCCAACAAAATAGCTAGACGAACAAGACCTTTATTATACGAATCTCTGCTCTACTATTAAAAAAACTTCACAGCTAAACGAGAACACCGGTGTTCAATCTAGCACATGTTGCTTTCAAACAAACAAACAGTGGGGACTCATCACCACTGTTATTCAGCAAAACACTCATTTCAATACCATGACTAAGAGAGATTCGTCAGTTCCGGACAAGCATAGGGGTATATTATTTGGTTAGACGTCATCTGAAGTGTCTTTCACGTTTTAAATATGAAAGCTGTAAGTGATACAGATGTTATACCCTAGGCCTATGTGACTTATTAGACGTGTTCATTTTACCAAAACTACCTTTCATTATTATTAAAACAATTTTGTTTCCTTAAATTTGATAGCATACTGGGAAGACGATTTTTTGGATTATTATGGTAATCGTGTCATTTTTCAGTGATGATCGTAATTATACACTTAACACAAACGGACGTTTTCCGATACACCAACAGGTGCCGACCATTTAAATCCCAACTTTAACTTTATAACAAGTTTTAACCGTTCTTAATACTGGGTGTTTGCAAGGCGTTTGCAAAATGATAGCAGATATTTTTATTCTAATATTCGCCAAATTGAGACAGTAGGCTGTAAGAAACACACTGTTAGTATTTGTAATTTATATGATAACCTATATATAATATGATAAGCCCTCTAAGGGCTTTAGGAGGCCGGAAGTTACCGCACTTGAAGTGCTGGCGAATTTTATCGCATCGTTTTTATACCGCTGTGGTGTTGCGTAGTTAATGCGAATAAAAGTACTTTTACCTTGCCAACATATGAGACAGGCCGTAAGAAACACACTGTTAGTATTCGTAATTGGTCATTTAATTAGAATTCACGTCGTTGCATTTATTAATATGTAAGAGGGTAATAATCATTTTGTTGATATACAGTGATAGAGTCGGTCAATTTTAATTATCACAGTCATACACGGCAATCATAGTCGTACACTTTAATTACTGTTATTCGCGTCAAGCACAGTGACAAACATCAATCACAGTTGTCCTACCGGTTAGTCTGGTGGTTTAGCCTTTCATCCGCTTAAGGTAGGTATGAAACTGCGGTCGCTAGCTAGTCGGTTGTGTCCTTGGGCAAGGCACTTAACGGACATTGCCTGTACTCAGCGGATTCATGGGTTCTAAAAAAAGAAATGTCTCAATTATACAACACACTGCAATAGTCGTCGGTAACCCGACGGTGGGCGTAAGGTGATCTGACGATTACCCGTATGATAACGCAACCTTGCGTTTTCCCATTCACGGGGATAAAATATAAATATCCTATCCTATCCTTATATAATAATAATATTGTTAAATAAATCGAAATACAAATGCCCGGCATTATAAGGCTAAACCAAGTCGTCCGGACGGTTGGCTTAGCGATGGCGCGCAGGACCATTAGCCGAAAGGTGGCCGAAAGAAAGCAGCCGCTGTAAGCAACAAGTCGGCTGTGTCCTTTGACATTTAACGGCAGTTGCTTGATCCTAATCAAAATTACTCTGCCGGCTCGAAAATACATTTGTCGACAGTGAATAAAAGAGTTGCGGTTCCCGAAAAAGTTTGTCGATTGAAAAAAGTTTTGCCGATTAGCTGCAAAATAAGATTTGCCGATCGGGCAAAAGTGTTTGCCGATCGGCGAAAACGTTTTGCTGATTTCCAAAAGAGTTATGTCGATTGGCTACAAAAAAGATTTTCGGATCACCAAAAGAGTTTTGTCGATTTGAAAATATTTTAGTCGATTTGAAAACATTTTTCAATTATAAAATGGATTTGTAGACTGAAATAAAGTTTCAGGATTGCCCTTATGGGCCACCGTAGATCTGGAAGAGTTCTGTCCTAGTTTTTGTTATTTGTGTTCTGTTTTTGTTTTGCAGCATTGAAAGTGCGTGTGACTTAATTTTTCATGGAAGTGTTAACAAGTGGAAAAGGTTTACGGTTGTGTGGCCAAATCGGTAACGCAGCCGATACATAGACTGAATATAATGCAAAAACGGCATTAGTCCGGTAAACAAAAATATAAATTAAAAGAGAAGGGTAACTGCATGATTTTTATATTGTTTTGGGTTGAACAGTCGCAGATATCTTTTGACCCACTTACAAAACAACACAGAAGGCTTTTCGTCTTTACAGTATCTTTCATACCCTATGCAAAAACTCATAACTAAAACACAATTTTATACCTAACCGTCTCTACCATTTTGAGTGCAGTTAGACTACTTCTATTTTTTTCAAAGAAGCAGATTTATCTGACATAGCGGACAAAATGTAAAAGGTGATTGGTTAATGGTTAAATTGAGACTAAGGATTTCTAAAGACCTTTGTCACTGCAGCTTTGCCAACACGATTTAGCACTCAGTGATTTACATTAGGCACACATTAGGCCTATATAACTTTTTGGTTAGAAACAAATTAATAAAACTGTTATTGTTGTACTCCAGTGTAGTTGGCCCAGTAGCAGTCCATCATTTAACATTAAAAGCGAGATAGATATACTGCGCAAGATATATAGATACCAAATAACATTTGTTACTCAAGTTCTGTATGTAATTTGTATTCAATGGAGCGCTTATGTACTTTATGAACAAAACATAGATTAATAAAATTTGTATAATTTTCTCTGTTTCGTTAAAGGTTTTATATGGGAACAGTTTTCCATGTGTATTAACATGTTGTGGGAAAGATTAGTATGTATCTGTTTACTTCACGTTTTACTTTACAAGAAATCGATGAGCAGCGGTGCGTGCCAATCCAACCAAAACCAGATCCAGATTTGCGCTCCCGTTTCAGGCTTTTCTTCGCTGACTGGAGACATCGGCGGTAAATGCAAAATACATAAGACTGGAATTTGGTTACTGTGTAAAAGTCAAAATTGGTAGTAAATAAGATGTGGCAATGACGAGAAGGTGAAGGAATCACATTTTTTTCTATACTCGCCTAACTTAACTAAGACTTAATCGAATGTTTTGTATTTTGGCAGAAGTATTTTCCCAATTTACCGGAAGTTCCTCGTCGAGAAGAAGAGGAAAGGCGGGACCAAAAGGTGAAAAGGGCAGCAGAGGAGCGACCGGGCTAGCAGCAGGTATTTTCAGTTTTTGCACAATCCGACCAATTCGCCTGGTGGGTTTGTGTGTAGATTTTCAACCAAAGGGTTGGAAATTCAAAACTGGTCGCTAGCTTTTTAGTTGTGTTTTTTTGGCAAGACACTAAACCAGTGGTTCTCGATCTTTTTGACCTCGTGGCGCACCCGAGACCAATTATGAAACGAACGGGCGCACTTTGCACGGGGGTCACAACAATATGCTAAATACTCAAACAATTTAGGAAAAATATGGAAAATGAACAGTTTAATTTTAATAATTTTATTACCGAATTTTCCACATAACGAAATTACTGTTTCTTGAGCGCTCTTGCTTTTCGAAAGTTAATGTAGAACTGACGTTACAATGCAAAAGAACGAACTAGACACTAAACATTTAGTTGTTTATGATTTATGCACACTCTGTCGTAAATTTACGAAATGCAAGTGTGGCGCACCTAGCTAACCACTGTGGCGCACCAGTGCGTCGCGGCGCACCATTTGAGAAGCACTGCACTAAACGGACATCGTCCGAACCGATTGCCAGTTTGTTAACGCTTCTTTCGTTTTCCCACTGGAATAAACATGAATATTCCATTCTTCAGTGAGAATTGTATTAACAAGTTATTAATTATCATTCGGACGCAGATAATGTGTGCAACTGCAATGCAGAATTGGAAAGGCAAGAAAGGGAAATTCAACGACTTAAATACGGTAAAAGTCGTTACTAATATATACGCTGGCATGTTTCACTTCTTAAAATAATTTCCGTTTAAAAATTCCCCACCCACGACAATAAACATTAACCCTCCCTCATATAACT
This sequence comes from Ciona savignyi, assembly GCA_000149265.1. Taxonomy (NCBI): domain Eukaryota; kingdom Metazoa; phylum Chordata; class Ascidiacea; order Phlebobranchia; family Cionidae; genus Ciona; species Ciona savignyi. The sequence continues at coordinate 39,738 of CH003410.1, read as the reverse complement.
ACTCCCTTTATGTTTAAGGTTGTCCAAGCATTGTTTACAACTTCCCTAGTGGGAATCAAGTGACAGATTACGTTCGATATCGTTCATATGTCCCTCGAATGTCGGCTGCCACTGTTTGTATGTGGTTTCGAACCTCTAGCTTCAGCTACGATTGTTTGTTAAGCTACGCCTCGAGCAATGAACGGAATAATGAAATGTTGATAATTTTGATGTCACCAAGACGAATCGATGTACATTTGGTTCATGTGGTAACAAAACACTTTAACACTCCGGTCATGACCAACAAATGGGTAAGACTTTTATTCATTGTCTCATTATTAGTAATTATGGGTCCCATTTGGAAAAATGGGACACATGTTATTTTTGTCCGTTTTTTTTCTTTTTTTTTCGTCAAAGGTTTGACAGGCATGGTTTGTGGCTCCGACATCTACCAGAAGGGGTAATGTAGTCGTAATGAAACTTTGACATTTGTTAGCGCATATGGTCTAGATATGCAGAAACCAAAATTTTAGGTAATTTATTTACGGGGATTCCCCCGGGAGTGGAAAAACCAAAACGGCATTTTTTCTAAAAAATTAGCTTTTTTGGGCATAGCGCTTGAACGGCTATTCCAATTTTAATTAGGTTCGGTAAAATGTAAGAATATTAGCCAATGATATAACATTTTGAAGAAATAAAAAAATTACCTAGGGAAATACCCTAAAAAATAAGATTTTGTTCACAAATCATGATTGTGACAGGCATGGATTGTGGCTCCGACATCTATCAGAAGGGGTAATGAAATTGCAATGAATCTTTAACATTTGTTAGCGCACATGGTCTAGATATGCAGAAACCAAAAATTTTAGGCAACATATCGAGGGGGATTCCTCTGGGAGGTGAAAAACCAAAACGGTATTTTTTTTTCTAAAAAATTAGCTTTTTTGGGCATAGCGCTTGAACGGCTACTCCAATTTTAATTAGGTTTATTAAAATGTAAGAACATTAGCCAATGATATACCACTTTAAAGAAATAAAAAAATTACCTCGGGAAATACCCTAATAACTAAGATTTTGTTCTCAAATCATGATTGTGACAGGCATGGCTTGTGGCTCCGACATCTATCAGAATGAGTAATGGAATTGCAATGAAACTTTGACATTTGTTAGCGCACATGGTCTAGATATGCAGAAACCAAAATTTTGGTAATTTATCGAGGGGAATTCCCCTGGGAGGTAAAAAACAAAACGGTATTTTTTCCTAAAAATTTAGCTTTTTTGGGCATAGCGCATGAACGACTGCTTGAATGTTGATCAGATTTGGTAAAATGTATGTGTATTAGGCTAACCATTGCTTCTCGAATGAGAAGAAACAAATTATTTACTCGGGGAAATACCCTAAAAATAAAGATATGTTCCTAAATCCCGATTGTAACAGTTATGGCCTGTGGCTTTACAATCTACCAGAAGGGGTAATGAACTCGTAATAAACCTTTCTCATTTGTTAGACAACATGGTCCAGAAAAGCAAAAACAAAAATTTTGGGTAATACATCCAGGGGAATTCCCCTAGTACGTAAAAATATCAAAACGTTTTTTTTAAGTAAATAGCTTTATAGGGCATAGCGCTTGAACGGCTTCTCAAATTTAAATCAGATTTAGTGGAATGTAAGTGCATTAGCAACTGATTTAACACTTTAAGCCAAAACCAAAATTTAAGGTCATTTATGGAGGGGGATTTCCCTGGGAGGTAAATAACGGTTTTTTTCTAAAAAATAGCTTTTTTGGGCATAGCGCTTGATCGGCTTCTCTAATTTAACTCAGATTTAGTGGAATGTAAGTGCATTAGCAACTGATTCAATACTTTGAAGAAATAGAAATAATCTAAAAAATAAGATTTTGTCCTTAAATCATGATTGCGACAGGCATGGCATGGCGCGCCGACATCTCCAACAATGAGTCGTCAAATCGGATTAAACTTTTAAAATTGTTGGATAACATGACCCAGATTTAAATGTAAAAACAAAAATTTATGTACTAAACCCAGGGGAATTCCCCGAAGCCATGAAATACTAAATCGGGCTGTTTTGAAATTTAGCTTTATTTCACTGCAGCGCTTGACATGAGTCTTTATTTAAAATATTTTTGGTGTAATGTTCGTAAATCTATCATGATTACTTTTTTTTACTACACATGGAAAAAAAGATTGGTTTGATAACTATGGGACCCATACGTTTATGCTTGCAGAAACAAAACTATGGCAGCCCAGTTAAAGCTTTCTGGAATATTGGATAACATGGACCTGGCGTCCACGTATCTGAAAATAACATATATTGCGCAATGAACATTAATAACAAGAATGGATTGTTACCCCAGGGACCCATGCGTTTATGCTTGTTCTCTATTTCCAATTACATTATAATTACCGTTTTCTTTCGATTAAAGTCTTTTCATCGTATTGCAATTCAGGCATAATCTAAAGTCCGGCCGGTTAGCCTGGCTAGCTAGTCGTTTGTGTACTTGACCAAGGCACTTACGGACATTGCCTGAAAGCTGCGAAATAATGGGTACTATGAAACTGAGGGAACGTGTCTTTCATATACAACACACTGCAATAGCTTTAGCAACCCGAGGTGATCTGACGATTGCCCCCTGCGTTAACCTCCTTGGTTTTATCATTCACTGGGATAAACATGAATATCCTAACCTTATCCTAATAAAGACCAAATAATTAAGTTTAACTGAGGTTATATAAGATCTATACCCACCACACACAGACACAACACCTTTACTTTCTACACCACAGACTCACATGTGCGTTTGGTTTTCCACACACACATCACTAGTTGAAATGTACATCAATGGTACTAGCGTAGACAGTTTCCCGTACATTGGTGGGATATTGCGAGGTGGAGGATCAATGATATTCGGACAAGATCAGGACCGAGTTAATGCGGGTGGTTTGCAAGCTTCTCAATCATTCAGGTAAGAGTAACCTCACTAAATTACCATAACAATATGTAATCAGTTGAAAGAATCAGGCAATACTGTTCGTATAAATGTATGATCGAGCATTATTAGTGACAATTTCTTTTTTTTCTTCTTTTTTGAACATAATAATCCGGCATTTTTACATAAAATTAAATGATCTGTATCGTCATATAACATCCGAGTTTAGTAACTTATGAACATTAATTCTAAAATTATAAAGAAGTCTGAAGAAGAATAAACCATAATGTCAATGTGGTATAATGTATATTGACACCTTTCGGAACGATGGCCTATATATTTGATAGGATAGGATATTTATGTTTAACCCCGTGAACGCAAGCGGCGTTAACACACGGAGAATTGTAAATTTAGCACCCGCCCACCATCGGGTTACCGGAGAATTCGTAGTGTTGTTTATGATTAAGATTCTTCCATTTGGTAGAAACCAATAATCCATTGGGTTTAAGTAATTTCCGTTAGGTGCCCTGCACAGGAACACAACCGACTAGCTGGCCACCAGTTTCGAGTCTGCAACCCTTTGGCTAAAAGGCGACGGACTACCTCACCTAACTAATCAGTGGTTAATGGTTTCTCTTTTTTACCACAGTGGACAGATGACGGCTCCAATAATTTGGCCTCGCGTTCTCAACCAATCAGAGCTCCATGACGTCACACACAATTGTCTTTGTCCACGTGATCTACTGGCGATGACAGTTGACAAAATTGAGCTTTATGGCGCATCGGACTATGCAATGTCCGAATGCATCACAGCTTGAATTGCTTCTATAAAACAATTGTGGATACAACACAAATTATGTAAATAATCTCCAATGCGGCTATGTATCCGTTATTATGTTTTACCTAGAAATTGTCAAAAAATACCAACTAATTCTAAACAGCACTAACAAAAATAATACGCACGATTTCTTTGTCGTATTTCTTATTTATTAAGGTTTATTTGACTGTTTTGAAGCGACACAGGTAAAACAAAAGGAAACGCAATATAATTACAATATAAGAACAGTCAACTACTACATTTAAACCGTAAAACAAATGTACCACAAATAAATAACAGCAACAAAGGTCAAACACGCATCAGCAGCGGGTAAATGATTCTAACTCGTGTTTAACTGATCGGCGTTTAACTGAAATTACGACATTCTTCTCTAAGGAGAAAGTAGGCGCTTGGCTTAAATCTATCATCACTATACAAGGTTTACATCCTAGTTGAATTATATTGAAAAACAAGATTTTTAGAAGAATAAAATACAACATTAATGGTTGTGACGTTAATAGTTCTGTTTTATTATTGTAATGACTCGGTGGCGCAACCTATCTACACAAAGCTCTTCTAAATAGTAGCTGTCTCAAAATTAATAGTACACCGTATTTATCATTCGAAACAGTTGCTCCTGAACTTTCAAAACCAATAAAGACGTCACTCTTGATCAGCTTTAGTGGATATAAACAGTTTACTAACTGTTTGTACGGAGGTCAATATCTAGTACAGTGATTCCGACCACGCGACCATTTTTTTTTGTTTACTCGGCGACATTGCTAGGCCGTGTGCGATTTTATTACTTGTTTACCTTTAGGGCCATCTAGTGGCCATCCAGTTTATTACATTTTGGTCAACCATACAACAGATTATTCGGAAATTAGATTAAATAGTAATATATCATTACCTGGCGATTACGCAGGGCAGAGTTTGTAGCACGCGTAATCGTCAAGTTACCTCTCGACTAAACCGAAGAAATTACGGTGTGCTCTATAATTTACAGTGGTACCCAACCACTGGTCCGCGGGTCAGTTGACACCGAGTAGCACAGCCAAATATTTACCTTCTATTTTTTTTCTTTTTATGTTTTTTTTCTTACACTTAAATGTTTTAAAAAATTGCAATGTGTTCTTTGTTTTAATAATGTTTTAAGCTTACAGTTGCTTGTTAGCACGTTTTGTTATCAGCTTGGAGTAATAAAAATCTAAGACAATGGAATGCAAAATCTTCAGAAGAAACTTTTGCGCATCATTTTTGTTTGTGCTGTTTAGATTCAGTGTTTTTGATATTTTCTTTTCGCGAGATGACCTGACGATTGCCTGTGTGTTAATCCCCTTGGTTTCCCATTCAGAGGAAAAACATGAATATCCTTATATAATTAGGTTTGTTATTTACATAATCTAAAATATCTGATTTAAAATTAAGATTCGAAACTCGGACCGGTAAGATACTAAAACTACAAGTTAATATCCCATTATTTAATTCACTTCTATTGAGATATCATTCGTAATCTATACACGTGCCCCAATCCACACCATAGTGAAATAAAGAAATTTCATTCGTCACTTTAGGTAGTAGTTTGCTTTGTAGTTTTTCGCAGAGTTCCACTTCTCCAGTTTGTTCATAAAGTTTGCTTATTTCTAATGTCCTTTCATCTGGATTTTCATTCCAGTTAAAATACTCTCGGTATGCTTCATCGTTTTTATCTAGATATCTAAGATATTTAGCGAGTTGGGCTGGACTCTCAAAGTCATCTGTGTGGATAAACGACCCAGGCGGAACTAAATCTTCCACGGTGGCTTTACTAGTCCCCCAAACCACGGGCACTTTGCCCTTATACACACTTTGTTCCCAGAACTCTGAAGTTACATAGTCATTACATTTTTCGGCGTCCTCAAATGCAAAGTAAAACTTGTAAGAATCCAGAACTTTCTGGCTGAGCTTTTTATAAGTTTCTTTATTTCCAAAGCACCAACCGTAGCGATCAATGAAAAGTCCAGCACCGACGAGTTTATCTATGTATTTCATTCTTAATTTAGAGCCTCGTAAAATGTCACAATCATGAGCCACCCAAATCTGCAAAATGAGCAATGTTTTAATTTGATAATATGATCAATTTTATGATTGGTGAACTACTTTTGCTTAGAATACACATTGCAAGACCTTCATTGGGTTGCGAACGAAATGGTCTAAAATACCCTAATTCAAATTCATACTTACCCCAAGTCTACTTTTCTTTGATAGTATGTCATCAACGTACTCTTTTCTTCTCGAAAATATAATCTTAGCCATATCCATGCTGAGGTGGGGGTAGAAAATATCGGAATTTAGTCGATACGTCATTGTCCAGTTAATAAAGTTATCGAACTTTTTGGGATGACGGTCTTCAGCGTTCCGTATGTATGATGGACCATCCACCGTCCAGAAAATAAAAAACTGCCTTTTATTTCTAAGAAAATATTCATATCATTCAGTTTAAACTGATTATTAGCGTTTGTAGGAGATTTCTTGTGTTTTAGCTTGCGAAGGTAGTGCATGGCATTTCAGCTAGACAGTTGTAGGATCGAAACTAATAGCTTGCTAATCTCCTGTACGTTTGACTTTGTATATATCGGGGTTGGTGGGGTTCGATATATAGCGGTGTTCGCATATCAGTGGAATAATGTGATTTTTAAACCCACCGGTTAGTCTGGTGGTTTAGTGCGACACCGTTCAACCGAAAGGTTACAGGTACGAATCTTGTCGGTAGCTAGTCGGTTGTGTCCGTGGGCAATGCAATTAACGGACATTGCCTGAATCCAGCGAAATAATGGGTTCTACCAAATTGAAAGAACATGTGAATCATGCACAGGAAACTACAATAGCTCCGGTAACCCTATGGTGGGCGCAAATTAATCTAATGATTGCCCATATGTTAACCCCCCTGGTTTTCCCATTTACGGAAAACAACATGAATATATCATCCTATATACTAAAAGAACACCGTAAATATATACAACACATTGTTTTAAAAGCCATTATATCAGATGCCATAAATATTGTGTTTATAAATAATATGACCAATTCCAAATCAATTTCACCTATAATGCTTCCAAGGCATAGCCTCGTCATCAAGTGCAGTATAGTGGAATATCACAGCGGCGGCTTCGCTTATGCGGGTTCGATCGTAAGTTAAAATACAGTTGCCAACTTCCTGTCCTTCTCCATGACCCTTCCACGAATTTCCCCACGGTCGACGCCATGACAAAATTAATATCTTCCCACTGCATTACGTGTTTGCTGTACAAACGATACTTACAACGTCCGGCCGGTTAGCCTGGCGGTTAAGTGCGTCACCTTTCAATCGAAAGGTTGCAGGTGCGGAACTGGTCACTAGCTAGTCGGTTGTGTCATTGGCCAAGGCACTTCACGGACATTGCCTAAATTCAACGGATTAATTGGTTCTACCAAATTGAAGAAACGTGTCTATAATATACAACACACTGCTATAGCTTCGGTAACCCGACGATGGACGCGAGGTGATCGCATGTGTGTTAACCCCCTTGGTTTTCCCACTCACGGGGATAAACATGAATATCCTATCCTATCCTATCCCATAAAAAACGTCTTAGTTTTGAGCCCATCATGGGTTCGAAACTTGGCTCAAAAAAATACATGTGTGCTTATTTGTATTCGGCTTTAAATTACATATAAAAGTTTAATTACCCTTCGATTCTGGCGGGAATAATATATTCAATGTCCGTTCCGTTTCTATCTTCGTAGTATAGTACACCGTAACATACACACATCAGTATGATGCCGACAAGAATATTATTGCAATATCTTATGCACAATCGAGACGGTCGAATTCGCGGCATTGTATATCGCCACGTTCATACTGAAACGAAACATAAATATTTGACGCTAATTTCATATTTTTCAGGCTTCGCTGTATGTCGCATAGCGCTTTTATATAATACAGTACAAATTGGACTGGTATTTAGTATGTAGGAAAGCACTACATAATCCATACATTAGGCGCACCGATTTTTTAAGGTGCAAAATCAATTTTTAACACAAAAAAACGTTTTAAAGTTGTTCTTAAAGTCCATAAATTTCGATAACCGTATTCTATATATATAAAGAATTGGGAAGATTAATATGCAAGCTGACTAACTGCCTTTGCGCGATTACCATATTTACATCATAAATTGAAACCGAAACTTTTCATTCAAGCTTTGGTAAACCTGGTAAAGCGTGTACACGACAATTATCTAACTTCCTTTTAGGACAATTATCATTTATCTAACTTCTATAGCTGAGTATGTGTGCCACTGAGTATTTATATTTTTGCCTAACTACTACAAAAGCTATACTTTTGTTAATTTATTTTTAATATCTTAAACTTTTCAACCTCGAGCTTTTTCCACTTGCACTAAATACGGTTTAACGAGTGTCTATTCGACGAAAATAAATACCGTTTTTTTTGGGTTTATCGACGTAACATAATCTGTTGTCTATTATTGTGCCTCCTTTGTGTCTAGTATTAACACCATTGTGTTTTAAGTGGAAGTTGTGTGCTTTCGCGGTATGTTTATCCCGGTGAATGGGAAAACGCAAAGGGCGTTAACGGGTAAACGTCAAATTGCCTTGCGATTAGGTAAGCAAGCGTTTTTACACGTGAAAGCGTCAGATAATCTCAACGCTGGGTTATTAAAGATATTACAGTGTGTTGTATAAGATCGAGAAGTTTCTTTAATTTTGGTAGAGTGCACTATCACTGGTAATTTAGTGTTCTCGTTTAATATTACAGCATGACATGTTAATTATTTGTTTAACAACCCTTTCTAATGTGATGAACCTTAGCAACTTTCGTTTAACCGTCTCTTCAAATACTTCACATTCTATAGAGCAAAAGTACACAACGTGTATTCAATACACAAAGCAGTTCAAATAATAAACTCAACACAAAAGAAGCCAAATAATGGAAAACGGATTTTGATAATAGGGAACCATTTTTTTTAACTTTAGTCGAATCGGAACTTGATAAACTCAATTTAGTGCAAGAGGAAAAAATCTTTGTTGTAAACTTTATAAAATTCTAAAAAAAGAACAAGTCCTGAAATAAAAATGAATTTATGAATATGTTAAACAGCCCTGTATTTACAAATAAATTATTGTTATAGAAAGTGGATAAATGATGATTGTCATGAAAGAAAGTCAAATTACGGTCGTGGAAACACTTTACCAAGTTTAGCAAAGCTTGAATAAAAAGTTATTTTTGAGGTCGGACTCCTTCGTACATCGGTGACTTTTTTTCCAACCAAACAGCTAGAAAATGTCCAATCAACACTTTATTTCACAAAGCACTGTTCCACTATAACAAAATTAGACAGATAAACGAGAATACCGACGCGCAACTGAGCACATGCTACTCTCAACCGTACAAACATTGGGAATCACCACTATTGCTACTCAGCAAAACACTCATTTAAATACCATTACTAAGACCTATAAGACATATCGGCTTCACAGCTGGTATCGAAGCCTTTTCTGGTATTCATAACTGCCATGTGGAGTAAAATTCCCGAAGAAGCATCCAAACAACCTTACATCGAAGTAAAAAAACAAATATGAGGATCAAACTACTAATTAATCACTTCGTTAATTAGTATAATTAATAAAGTGTGGGATTGTAGACAAACAGATAACGGAGCTACTACAGAGCGTTGTGCATGATTAAGACTTTTCTTCAATTTGTTAGAACTCATTATTTTACTGAGTTCGGGCAATGTCCGTAAGAGCTTTGACATAGGGCGATACTTCTCGTCTAATTTTGTTTGTTTATATATACAACATATACATTAATATGGATTGAAATTAATAATCTGGACTATATAGATATTTTAAAATATATTTTTGTTTAATTTTGTACTTTTCTTAGATCCGTTTTACATTACGCTAACAATTCTATCACCCTTTTTCATTTAATTTTTATCGGTATACGTTTTTATATAGAATTCTTTATATGTATCATCGCCTTAACCACTCGACCAACGACGGTACCTTTCGGAATTAATCAACAATTACCACATCACCGGGTCGGCGTCATCACCTTGCGTCTAGTAGTAGATCTCGGAAGTATACGGATTTTATGTTTTATTTTCGTGAAGGTAAAAACGAAAAAGAAGTTATCACAAGGGAAATCGTCTAATAAAATCGGGATTTTATTCGGTTACCGGAGCTATCTCAGATTTTGTGTACAATTTGGCATTTCTACATTTCTTTGTTCTGTTCTACCAATTAATCCACCATGTGAGATACAACTAAGCTACGCAGCTGGTCGATAATTGGTCATTTGGTGAAACGTAAGTGTTATGCACCTAACCATATTTAAATTTTAGATATAAAAAGACACGAACATATAGAAAATATGTTCTTTAAATTTAATAAAAATTCATAGCCATTTTAATTTTTAAATTTTTTCGAATTTAATTTTTTATACAAAAATTAATATATAGGTACTTTAATAATAAATTTAATAACAAACGATATAATGACAATATATTAAAAGATGTCCTAAGGTCGGTCCCACAACCTTTAACAATAAAGTATTTTAAATATAGGGGAGGAAAGGGCTTGGCAGCCATCTTATTCGATCATCCAAACTACGGCATTTATAAGATTTTTTGTTGATTTTTCATGAAACAACAGTATACCAACAGAACCTTAATAGCAACACCATTCCATGCCAGTTGCGACAAATTGAAATTGGGATGAGCTAACTAAAATCATATATATATACATAAAACCGAGTTGAAAACACACCAACTCGGAAAATGCCTTTTAGATCAAGTAAAGAGGTCAGCTTTGCCGATCTGGCAGGCGTTTGCTTCGATTTAGTGATTCGCAGTTTTTTATCATTCGATTTTGAAACAAAACGCCAATTTGGAGAAACCAGCGATTTTTAAAATGGCCGTCGGTAATAAGTGGCGGCCGATGTGTACCAAGAGATAATCGATATACATCCGTGACTTTCTGAATAACAGAGCACTTTTGTATTTGGCGATGATACTTCACTAACTTTCACATTTATCTTTAACTCAGATATGTCGCTTATTTGTCAGCCCTGGCCGGCTTTGCAACTGTTGGATGCCCTTGCCACGTCATCGAAATCCCAACAGCACTCACAAAGTGATAGTTGAAATGGCCGGCTCTGTCACAAGCACTGCACTGGAGTGGAGAATATACCGGATCCCGGACAAGCGGTCCCGGATCCAGGGAAAGTGGAGATACCACTTGATGTTGAAGAGGCCTGCTTGTCATTGCACTCGAGCTGTAAACTTTCACAGTTGCAACAAGGATGCATCCGACTATATAAGCCGCCATAGCATCGCGAACACTGACAAACGGGCGCTTTCAGTCCGTGCCAGCTTAGCTTACTAAAATCAAAAGGACGGCTTGCACTGTTCAGTGGACGAAGGAAAGAAGGCTCAATGTCTATAGGAGCTATATTGCTCTGTATTTCAGCCTTGGCTGCTGCCCCCCACAGGTAAAAGTTCTATTTTGTGAAGTGGGACTTGTTTGCAAACATAAGTCTTTTTATCGGAAATATGACATGGTTGATAATATAGGTAAACGCCTTATTTTGGGGGTATTTAGGATAGGCTCAGATGGGATAGAAAATTCATGTCTATACCCGTGAATGGGAAAACCGATGGGTTCAACACACGAGCAATCGTCAGATCACCTCGCGCCCACCGTCGCAGTTTTATAGACATGGTTGCTAACATATTCGTTTGTCACGTATTTAATTAACCCTGACTGCGTTATTAATTTTTTGACTAAAAATCAGGCGAGTAGAAAATGTTGAAGAATACTGCGTTTAGTAAGATTAATGCAAACGATAAAATAAGCAATACAATTATTTGGAGATTCTACTTTGTTGGTGACTACAACGTCTGTGTTTATCTATTCTTATAATAAAGAGAATAAATTTCGTTTCTTATTTTTAATTTCACGTGAAACTATATTTTCTACAAGGGAATTTTATAAAATACAATCTTCGATTAATAAAAAACTGTTTGAAAATACTATTCTATGTTTACTATACCGTGAAAAAACTACATATTTTAAATAATTCAGTGCGTTCTACCCATTACTGTGACGAAGCGACTGCATTTTATATCCAATATTACCTTTCTCTTGAAACTATTTATGTAAGGGTATGTTTTTTTCATTTTCATGATAATCTGACGATTGCCCGTGTGATAACTAATTGAGTTTTTTCACTGAAGACAATATACATTAATTTCTGATAGTTTTGCTAACATTTTAATCCAATGTATCTAACAAAATAATGTTTTTCTTTCAGCGCCAATGGCTTCTCCACAGGTACGTAACAATTATATTTCGAAATTAAGAAATTATCCGACCCTTGTTTTGGCAGCATCGGCGACAAACACAAAACGTCCACAGATGTTGTAACACATCCCAATCCCACCATAGTAATCGAGCTATTTCAGTGCGTCGATATAACCATAGAGAATTTTAGCGCGACCAATGAAGAGTCAAAGCAATCAATCACTTTTGGTTGCTGTACGCACGGCCTTATCACGCAATGGGCTCACTTTACATTGCAACACCAAGGATTAAATATGTTGTATATTTAACTAACGCTAGCTTTATACAATTCAAGTATATTTTATACTATATTTCGAGGTGTGTCTTATCGGTTAAAATTACTTATGCAAAGGGCTAAGTCCTAAACTTTTAAAATTGGCCCACAAATTTTAATGCTTTCGACGTTATGTTTTTAAAAAACCACAGACGCAGAGTATTAACAAAGGTTCTTGTCGACATGCTACACGTTTAATCTATATAACGACAACATATACTGACAATTTGTTTATACCTTATGTAGAAGTCTTTGATAGAGGCGTCTGTAAGAACCTGATCGCACCGTCATTCGGAGAAATAAACTGCCAGCTAATAGGCTCAAAACTGTAAGTACTTAACCGAAAGTTTAATTAGCTGTGGAAATGAAAAACAAATTCCTTAACTAAAAAATCCAGTATTTACATAGAAAGTACTGCTTTTCAGAGTCGTCAGTGGTACCTTATGGCCAAACTAACTTTGGCTATATGTAAAATAACACCGTTTTAAAATATTTAACAACACATTTTTCACCTGTTTGCTAAGTAGCGAAACTATTGATAACAATTGTATATTACTTAACCTGTGTGTTATTTACAATCGCCAATGTAAGATTGGTTTTATTCTACAATAATTTTTACAAAACATGCTCTGCTGTTTACCACAATCGTTAAATTCCGCTGCCCAAACTTTTTTTTTATTATATCAGTAATACTTTTTCCACCTGGGAACTTACTTTACTACGATTACTGATTTTTACAGAGTTTGTACGACGACCTGCCAATCTGGATACAAATTTGAAGGCCTCAAGGCTGGCGAAACCCTGACCGCCGAATGCGTCACCACAGACGGTACTTGGACACGAGAGGACTTCCCTCAATGTGTCGGTGAGTAAAATTGTTCTTGGAGAATATTACACGAAAGCGTAAGAAAGTTCTACCAAAGACACTTTGATCGAAAATTATAGTTCGAGAATGACAAAACTATACTGCACAATATAAACTTGATAGATGACTGTATTTTTAATTTATCAGAAGAATTTTTCTATGTCCTATACCTGGCCCTACCTGTACGGCCCTAGTTGGTTACTCGAGCTATCGCAATGCGGGCTATGATGGTGAGCGCTTTTAGTTTAAACCAATTAAGCCCACTGGTTTCAAGCAACCACCGCTAATACCTTTTCCCAAATACACCATATCTAGCAGTTGTAATAACTCAGCTTCCTGACTTCCATCTCCACCCTCAGAGGCCATGTGTGAGGCAATGGCACCCGAGAACGCGATGGACCCAGATTGCACATCTGCGGGAACCCTGCTCCTGTGCGACATCACGTGTCTGGATGGCTTCCGGTACAGCAACGCTCACTTGTTTGCTTGCAACAAGGAGACGGGTGAATGGAACCCTCCGCTGCCCGAGAAGAACAAACTTCCAGGCTGCATTGCTGGCGTTAAACAGTAAGATTTATCTTGACATAGAAGTTTATTTTTTATCACATTTTCGTTAAAAAATTAAAATTAAATCATCAAAAAACACAGGAGCCGTAAAATACTTCAGAACGTCCGTCGAAAACAGAACGTCTGTCGATAACACGTTTAACGTAATGTTTTGATGCATAATGGGTATTGGCGAAATAAGTTGTGTTAAAGCTTATTTGACTATATTTCAAAGTATGTCTTATCGGTTGGAGTTACTTATGCCACGGCGTAGTCCTAAAAAATAAACTTAAATACTTTCGACGGTATATTTTTCAAAACCACAAACGCAGCTATTTAATTCTATTACGCACCAAAAAGTGTCCGAATTTTAAAAAAATCTTTCGCACAATAGGATTAAATACGTTTTTCCTGGTGCCAAGCATTGAAACACTTAACGCAAATGCCTTGTTTATTAGCTCAGCAACTTCGAGAAGCGCCACCTTTTACACACCGCCTAGATAACAATCGTTTGTTATATATAAACCTCGCCATTTTGTAGCATTGTTTAAATACCAAAAAAAAATCCTTTAACAAAATGGCGACCCCTCCCGTAAAATTAGATGTTTTAGTAACCCAAACTATGACTTTTATATATTTCAGTCTTAATACTATGAACAAAATTCAGGCAGCTTTTATACGTTGATTGGAAATTCAAATTTCCTGATTAAAGGGTATTTTTGGTAAGCTTTTCAAAAATAAATTCAAAGCGGCACTGTATTCGCGGAAAAAAACCTTAAAACGAAATAGAAAACGCTGATCAACGTTGATGTTTTGCATGAAAATATCTTTATACCGCTGCCCAAGTCTCATATTTTTACAACTTTACCTAGTTTTAAACTTTAATATCTTATATAATAGACAATAATGTTTTCAAAGAATTTTAACGTTTTTCAGGAAGTTCCAAAATATTTTAGAATAGTCAGATGACTATTCTACCATTAACCAATTTGTATTTAGTTACCGTCCCATTTCAAACTCATGATGGGTTTGTTACTAGATCTGTTTTGAAATGGCACTGTATATAAATCGCACGTAAACAATTCGGCCATACACACGTTCACAAACGGGCTTTTTCCTTGATCAAGTTTCAAACCCATGATAGGCTTGTTAAATAATTCGTTTTTTAGTGGCACGCTATAAACTGTTGTATATTGTAAATAAATCGGTCGTGTTAACCATTCGGTCGTATTTTTCTAGTTTAACCCCGTCCGCCCAATAAATAAAACATCTATGTCTGGCACTCTTTACGGGTAACTCCCTTGATCAAAATTTAGATTTCCCGCGTAATAGAAGCTGTAATTTTAACCGTTACCAGGTAAATATTCACAAAATCGTTTACTTCCCAAGAAAATCGCCAAAAAAACAGAACTTCGTTTAGTAAAAGTTTAATATCTATTTTCGTTTGGAGAAATCGTAAAATGGAGTGGTGTTATAACTTGCGATATCGTTATATAACCTAATACCCGTAGTTGAGTTATAAAAGATATTTGAAAAGATCAAATAATATGGAGACTTGACTTGATTTTCAACCGTTAAAACAGCGAGTATCAGCAATTTCTAAGTGTCTTAATTCTAAGAACACATAACGGATAATTTCACCAAATTTCCCTCCCTAGTCTTTGACGGACATTCCAACCAGCAATCAATAAGCTAACGGACTGATCTCTTATCAGCGGTACCTCTAAATACTACAGGACCGCTTGGATCGCATGGAGTGCTTAAATTGCTTGGATACTTCGTAATTACAAAAGCCATGATATTAATGTTAGGGTTGGGGTTAAAGTTAGTTCTGGAGTTAAGATTAGTGTTTGGGACAGGGTTAGAATTACTTGCCATAGCAATCTAAGTGATCCAAGCGATCCAAGCGCTCCAAGCGGTCCTGTACTATTTAGAGGCACCCTGTTATTAGTACCTTAGCATGCCAGAAAATTAACACAACAATAAATAAAATAATGTCAAGATTGGTATATTTGTAACTATTTACTGCAATTTTAATTTTACATACAGTTTTATTCCCATCACTTGTTTAGATGTTGTGTTTTGCCCAAAGTATTACCACATATATATTTAATAAAGGTGTAAAACACTACAACCACCAGTGAATGGGTTTGTTGCGTGCAACGTGACTGACGACCAGCAAAGATGTTTCCCATCCTGCCCAACAGGTTTGTTCACTTCTGTATTTACAATTTAATGCACAAACTCTTAATATATGCACAAACCCTGGGGATGATATATGCACAAACCTGGAGATAATACATGCACAAACCCTGGAGATAATATACATAAGATATGTTACAACGGACTGGACATTAACCCACTATTTACAAGAGATTAATTTGGGAATTTTTAATAAATATAGGTATGACTAGTTTTAAAAGTATTCCTAAATATAGATTGGCGCAACACCTAATTTGTGGCTTTATAAAGGACACAAAAAGTTGTCAGGGAACCACCTAACCAGTAACCTTTTTTAGTCATTAGTTTACCCCAACCAAAAATAATGCATCTTACATTTAATTTCTCATGAAGCTAGTTATCTTAATATAAATTCTTTTCATCCAGGTTTTGAGTTCTCTGTAAAGATCCCAACAACCGGCTACTACAGTTGTGTGGACGGAGCTTGGTCTCCAGGGGACATCCTACCTGAATGCGTGGAGAAAGCAGATGCTGTGAGTTGTTTGTTAAGGTTGATTGGGATATACATGTTTAATGTTCATGTAAATGACATGCCGAACCGTTACCTCAAATATTGTGAGTTCATAATCAGCCATTCAATTGTGTTACAGTTTAATAAAAACTTACATGATTTTTAAAGTTTAATTGTGTTGAAACTGTTCTGGAAACATCTAAAATGAACTATGTGAAATTTTTATTAAATCATCCTAAAATAATCTTTGTCAAATTTCTGCCCAATCATCCTAAAATAATCTATGTCAAATTTCCGCCGGTCCTCCTAAAATTATCACTCATATTTCTGCTGATTCATTATAAAATGATCCTGTAAAATTTCTGCCGAATCATCATATTACGATCTTTTTGAAATTTCCACTAAATCACCAGAAAATAATCGCTGTGGAATTTCTTCCGATTCATCCGATTATCCCACCCACAGGTCAACCCCGTCGGTGTAGGTCACTTCACAGGGGTGTACACCAATGTGAAAGCCCCCGCCGATCAAACCGGGACCTGTTTCACATGGGGCCAACATCACTACCGCACGTTTGACGGCACGATATTCCGATTCCGTGGGGAATGCACCTACGTGTTGGCGAAAGACGTGATCGACGACACGTTCTCGGTGAACGTACAAAACGACGGAGATTGCTCAGGTTCCAACATCGGATGCAAAAGGTTTAAAAATATTTTCTCAATAATCTGATTTGTCTTTGTTTATTTCCAAAATGAAAAAACTCTTTATAGCACATTTAGTCTTTATATGACTGCACACGGTAAGTTTAACGAATCTTTTGCGTTGTGTTGAGTTGGATAAATTGATAAAATTACTATTTTAACACATTCTATTTTGTTGTAATTTCATTTTGTTGTCTTTTCCTGCGATTACCGATTAGTAACCGCCAAAATGATTATTTTTGAAATTAATTTTTATACATTTTTTAAAAAGAATAAAGTTAAATAGTTTTCCCATCCACAGGGATAAACAGAAATATCCCATTTTCTTTTTTAATGAGTAGTCTCACTCTTTTCCATCTTTTAGCCCTTAAAATTGAAATAGTTTAATTATTGTATTTAAAACTTTTACCCGAACAACTGCGTCTTTTATTCAACTTATGACAGTTTTTAAATTTTTTTTAAAATTTATTTTCTTATATTTAAAATTTATTTTCTTATACTTAAATTAAATGTATTAAATCCTTACTTAATAGGAGCGTTCTTATCGTTTATGGTGAAGAAATGTTGAAACTTGAAAACGACCCCATCACTAATGATCCAATCGCATTTGGTGGCTCCAAGCAATTGGTGCTGCCTGAGTACATCTACGGACTCTCCGTTGAACGCATCGCTAACTACATCGTAGTCAAGGTACATGATTAAGCATGTTTTCAAAATTATTTTTAAATGATCGCTAACAGTATTTCCAAGGTACATAATTATACTTTAATTTTAATTGATTAGTGTGTACTTTAATTTTAGTTTATTAGTGTGTACTTAATTTTAGTTTAATAGTGTTTACTTTAATTTAGTTTTAAACCTTTATAAATAATTACAAGTTTAAAGACCATGTCTGACTTTATATACTTATGCGAAACAATTTAGCATAAAATTGCTAAATAAAAGTCGACATACTTTTCAAGAGCTGTTGTGGTTCTTAACTATGATTAAAAAGGTTTTATTTGCATAATTACATCCGAGAAATCATATATAAAATATAAACTGTTAAATGATTATTGCCGTATTTAAGTTACAATCGTTTTGAACAGGATAGTACAGCATTAAATACTGTTCATAATATGACGATACTCTTTTTGACCACACATAATTTTAGTACAGCAATGTTCCACACATAAGCATATTACAACATTAAATACTGTGCATAATATGACGATACTCTTTTTGACCACACATAATTTTAGTACAGCAATGTTCCACACATAAGCATATTACAACATTAAATACTGTGCATAATATGACAACACAAATTTTGACCACACACATTCATAGTACAGCAATGAACACCATGCATAATCTGACAATAATCATTTTCCAACCTTCAGGACAACCAAAACAACCTGTATGTGAAATGGGACGGAGCTGAACAGGTTTGGGTCCATGTTGATGAAGAGCTCTTCGGCAAGACTGGCGGTCTTTGTGGTACCTTCAACAGGTGGGTTGTGCTGATGCACAATTTTTGCATGGTCAGGTTCAGATTACATGTGTATAGACAGCATGCACAAGGCAATCTGACATATAAGCATTAACATTAGAAATTCAGTTGACATGTGTATAAACCTCCGATGTAATAAGAATAGGATGTAATACTTATGTTAATGTGTGGAATATAGAAGGCCACTTTTACACAGGTATTTGTCAGATTACCTTGTGCATGCTGTGGTATTACTGGAGATGTGTACTGTATTAAAATACCAAACTATTGCAGTTTATTTGAAGGCATTGAATTATCTTTTACCTCCTTTAAAAACAATAATGCAGAAAATAACAATTTCTTGCTCCAATTATTGTTCAACCTAGTAGCTTTTGAGTGTTTATGCTGCTAAGTTTCTTGCTCTCAAAAATCAAACCGACCAGTTGCGGTGGTTTAAATCTTCAACTTTTTTTCAACCTTTTGGCTGACGGTGCGCGGGTATCTCCTATGCATATGGCACACAATAGTTTTGTTAATGTTGTTGTCTGTGCTCACAATACACATTCACAGAGATTGCTCTGACGACTTCACCATCTACGACAACGACGTACCACGTGTTGTAAAGGATGTGTCTGCGTTTGCAAACAGCTGGAAAGCCTTGTCTCTGTGCAAAGAGGCTGGAAGTGAACCCTTCTGTGTTTGGGGCAAAGACGCTTCAATGGAAAAAAGGCTTCTTACTGGTATGTCTTTTTTCTAACCAACTTAGTCCGACCGGTTAATATGGTGGTTAAGTGTGATGCCTTTGAAACTCTTCGCTACTAGTCGGTTGTGTCCTTGGGCAAGGCACTTTATGGACATTGCCCTAACCCAGTGGAATGATGGGTTCCACCAAATTGAAGGAACGTGTCAATCATATACAACACACTGCAATAGCCCCGGCACCCCGCCGGTGGGGGCGAGGTGATCTGACGATTGCCTGTGTGTTAATCCCCTTGGTTTTCCCCATTACGGCGATAAACATGAATATCCTATCCTAACCCACCAGTATTTTTCTATTTGTTTTATTGGGATCAGTGAGTGTCAAAATGCATCAAACCATTTTTAAAAACCATCAAGACTACTCTTGTTTGGCTAAAACTACTGCAAAAAAAATTTGAGCTAATAGTAAAACTATTTTTGGCGATAACAGAAAAGAAATAGTAAAACTGTTTTTGGCAATAACAGAAAAGAAATAATAAAACGTTTTTTTTTGTAATTAAAATAAACATTTTATAACATCGCTAACCCCATGTTCCCAGGCAAGGCACTAGAAATGTGCGGATCGATGATGGACACGATTTGCAAAGACGTGGTGGATCCAACTCCATTCTTCGAATCCTGCAAAGAAGACGTTTGCTTCTACGGAGGCAACACCGATTCACTGTGCACCTCGATGTCGGCTTACTTCCGGGAGTGCGCGAGGAGAGGAGTCCACGTCGACTGGAGACAAAAGGGAAGATGCGAAGTCATGTGTCCAATGGGTAAGCTTTCATTTTCGGACCTTTGCTTTTATTGCTTTATTACACCTAAACTTTATCCTCCAATGGGTAAGTATGGCATGCTTTCTATGGGTAGGTCTCGCGCCTTTGTTTAAACACAGTTACACGATCTCCCAGAAAGCTCGACAAAAAAGTTATATTGACCAATTAACCTGCTTGATTCCATTGTCTGACCTTTGCTTTTATTGCTTGAAATATAGTTATTAACCTGAACTTTACCTTCCAATTGCTTATTCTTGCTCACTTGTCCAGTGGCTAGGTCTTGGTATGCTTTCTATGGGTGGGTCTTGCACACTTGTTCAAACACATTTACACACAATCTCTCGGACAGCTAGACAATAGGGTTATGTTGACCAATCAACCTGGTTGCTTCCATTGTCTGACCTTTATTTTAATGCACCCGAACAAAAACCTAGACACGCCCGTATTTAGTGTACAAACTTATATTCCTTGTAGTACCATCATTACATAAAGTGTTGTTGCATAGGAATGATATTCGATCACTGCGGCTCTTCTTGCCCACTGACTTGTTCCGGACGAGAATATAACTGCGAGGATCGCCACTGCATAGACGGCTGCCATTGTCCGGATTGCACATACCTTCACGATGGGGACTGTGTGGACAAATCATCATGTCCTTGCCAATTTGGCGACAAGGTGAATTGGGAAGGAAATAGGATATTCATGTTTATCCCCGTGAATGGGAAAACCAATGGGTTCAACACACCTGCAATCGTCAGATCACGTTGTTGGGTTACCAGAGCTATTGCAGTGTGTTTTTTATGATTCACACGTTCCTTCAATTTGGTAGAACCCAATAATCCGCTGGGTTTGGTCAATTTCTGTTAAGTGCCTTGCCCAAGGACACAACCGACTAGCTAGCGACTAGTTTCACACCAGCAACCTTTTTATTGAAAGGCGACACACTTAACCACCAGACTAACCGGCCGAAATGTGACTTAGTAAGGTAGTAATGGACTCTTGGTTATAAGAATAAAGAGGAGGTAGAAAAACGCAGGTTCTGTTATAATATTAGATGGAATACTGATGTTAATTAGGAGTATATTTGTGTATTACCAGGACCTACGTGTGTATCTGTGTGAAAAACTCTTTCTAGCGAAGGAAGATAAAATATCCAATAGATTTTAAAGCCTTACCTAGAAATATTCATAAAACATGGTATAAAATCATTTTAATTTCATAGCAGACTTTTACTATATATTTTACTAATTCTAAACACAAAACTTAGTAGCCATAACAATTTCCACTGTTATACTCCAGACTTATCGGCCAAAAAGCAAAATCCGACGAGATTGCAACCAATGTGTGTGCGCCCGTGGAAAGTGGATCTGCACCAAGAACAGATGTGATGGTGTTTGCAGGACTTTTGGTGACAGGTAAGCCTGATAAAATGGCAGATTTTTAAGTTGGTCAATTGTTATTTTAAAAATCTGTTTTTAATTTTTGGGATAAATTTCAAACCCATGACGTTACCAAAGACGGTATTTGTATAGAGTTGGTATATGTAACCGTCAGGTTAACTATTCGGCCACACAATATTACATCCTATTTAACACATGTTTTTATTTAACTTGGTATATGTAATACTTACCCACCAGCATTATAAGATATTTTACAGAACAGAATACAGCTACAGAAATGTTTAACAAATTTTAATAGAAATATACGAGGTTTGCAAACTCTTTGCTACAACTTATCGAACACATGTTCTGTGCTTCAACTTGATTACGGTTATGTTGTTTTAAAAAATTTAATTGAATTATAAGGCTAAGATGTTTGCAAACTCTGTTCTCTACAACCTTGTGATATGTATCCACAGGCATTACGAGACATTTGATGGTGCTGAGTACAGCATGCGAGTCGATCAAGATTGTTCATACATCCTAGCGCGATCCAGCGGTGTCCAAGATATCAGTTTCCAGATTGTCATTGAAAACTTAAAGTGCACGTAAGTAGGCTATAATTATTAACACATAAGCAGGCCCTTTAACATGAACCCAGCGGACTAATGGGTTCTACTAAATTGAAGGAACGTGTGAATACAGTAACTAAAGTCTACCTCTGGGTTATACCAATGCCCTGATATTACCTTAACCTGTAAAACCATAGTTATTTGTAGTTTTTAACACTTAAACCTTTATGCTTTTTGGTCACCTATATATTGTAGAAAATATTGACATTGTTACTAGAAATTTTACATTATATTATGTCTTTTTAATATAATTTTACCCATGTGTAAAAATAAAAGTGATTACTCTTATTTCCCCTATTTTCTTGAAATATTTTAGGATAACACAAGAAAGTTATCACTAGAGCAATCATCAGATTGTCTCGCACCCATCAAAATTATTTGGACATTCCGGCTAGCTAACAAACAGTTTCGATCCTATTAACCTTCGACTTAAAGGAGATGACGCACTTACCCACCAAGCTATTTAAGTAATATATATATCTTAGATTTAAAACAACATGCGGTTGGTTATAACACGGATTATCATCATCGTTCTATATGCAACTGTTGGGTTTCTTGAGCTATTGCAATGTATTGATTATGATGAATGGCTGAAGGCATTAATACAGTTTTTTTTCATCCATTAAACTTAGGTTCAAAGGGCGTCTGCTAAGAACTAAACTTAGGTTTACTTGGCGTCTGCTAAGTGAATATTCCAAGGACACAGCTAACTATATCACAACTTGTAAAGATTTGATTTTCAAACTGGTAACAATGTTGAATTATGATTGTTCTATAACAATACTCTTTGTACAGCCGAACCTCTGGTAGCGGGGTGCGAGAATGGCAGCAATGTACCCGTAACTTGGCCGTCACTGTCAACGGGATAACAGTGAAGTTGTTATCGGGCGGTGCCGTGGTGCACAAAGACCACGAAGTGCGCATGCCGTACGTCACCGACTCCTTCGCCGTGGAAGACGTCACTTCTCAGTTCCAAAAAGTAAGTTCTTGTTTTTTTTTCCAGCTTTTAATATTTTTTAATCCAATTTTTAATCTTGTTTTTATTCATATTTCAAAAGTTTTTATTAATTTTAAATTAAAATTTAGATATGTTAATTTTTTTATATTAAGTTTAATATGTTTTAAGAAGTTTTCTTTTTTTTTCTTATCACCTAAAATTACTATTGTCTTCTTGGAAGAGTTTATATACTAATTCTACTTATAGCTACAGTTCTTCTGTAAGTTTTGGTAAGCGAACTTTTTGGACCCTATTTTCACAACTCTTTGTCGCCCTATGTCGTTGAGCTTTGCTCGTGAAAAACGCATGAATTACAGCCGTGTTGTATTGTAATATACTTGAACTTACATAAGGGTTACGGCTAAATATTAAATATCATTACATAAATACATTGGTTTAATATGAATGAAACTATTGTAGCTTTTCAAAAAGTGTTGCATTAACGTAGAAAACGTCAATTTTATACTTATAAATTATCTGTACAATACCTCATAAGATATCAAATGTCAATGAAAATGTACCTATCTTAACCTACCATAATTTAGGTCAAGCAATTCATTCAGCACCACAGTTGACTGCGATATCACACAATGATACTTGTTTTAAATACATAATAAAATAACATTTAAAATTTCCCAACTTCCAGGTAACAATTTGGAATGGAATGACAGTGTTGTGGGACAAGAAAACACGTTGCTTCATCCGTGCCAAGAACAACATGTGTGGACTGGTCGCCGGTCTCTGTGGTAACTTCAACTCCATCCAAGATGATGATAAATGGGCCCCTGATGGCATCACTCACGAAGATGTCTATGAATTCTCAAGTCTGTGGCAGGTAGGATCCCTTGGTTGTACTTAATAGGATAACCTGTTTTTTGTGCAGGTAAAAATGACATAAAACACAGGTATTTTTTTAGATTTCCAATTGTAAACCAAAATTTTATAAAAAAATTGTTTTGTTCCACTTTAAGCAATTTCAAATTGATAGACACAACAATAATCCTGAATTATTTTCTATTCCAATTAAATTCGAATCTTTAATTCCGGAATTGACATCCCTAGTGTGAATGTTCTAGTTATGATACTTTTATGTTTATTTCTGGACTAGAAAATATGCTGCATCTTAATGATGTATAGTAGTATAGTAATATTGCTATAGTTTTTCGATCTCGCATTAGATCTCAATAATTTCCACCCTCAATTATTTAATTCCGTATGACACAAATTTAACCCAATCTGATTTAACCTACAGGTAAATACCTACCCTATCTCACATTTTATCTCATCAATTTCCACCCTTCATTTTTTAATTCTTGTTCCACTAAACAATAGCAAGCAATCCTCATTCAACCTACAGGCGAATACCTGCCCTGGTGCCCCAAGATCCGATCCAAAGATAGAAAACCCATGCAAAGTGTACTCCATTAACCGACCAGGCGCGAAGGAACTTTGTGGAAGATTAAAGAGTCCTCCTTTTCTCCAATGTCATGACATCATCGATTATCAAGTAAGATTTTTGTTTGAATTTTGTTTGCTCATTATTCTTCTTTTGCTTAGGTTTGGTGGCCGCGTTCGCTATATTTATTAAATTATATCCTTTTTTTAATGACGTGTTTTAACGACTGTTCGTTTTGCCGTCTTTCCCTGTTTCTGTGTCATGATTTGATTTGTTTCCCATTTTTTAATACTGGGGCAAAAAAATGAATAAACTAAACTAAAACTAAACTAAGACATTTTTATTTTTTTATTTGTTTATGTTCACAAATGTGGCATTGGTATGATATGCATGTTAATTCTTATGGATGAAACAATAAAATAAGAAGGTTTGGTTTTTCCATTTCACGGGGATAAACATGAATTTCCTACCCTATCCTATAATATGTGCCCAGGTACCTTTGCATATAATAATCTTTTAATCCATGCTTTATGTGCATTAGTAGTTTTACATGTTAATCATATCCTCTTCCAGCCATACTACGACGCTTGTATGTACGACTTCTGTAGTCTACCAGTGCGTGGCATGGCATGCAGTGTGTTCGCAACTTATGCATTGTCTTGTTCCAAACAAGGAATGGTGTTCGAGTGGAGAGAGGCATCTAGCTGCGAGGTAACAAGGGTGGAACCCATAATTGTAGAACCCCTTATAATTCAACTGATTGGTTATACATGCCTGAAGCTGCGGCTCCAAACAGGCGATATTTAGGTCTGCATTCCAGAACGCGCAGATAATAGATTAATACAATAAATTTATACACAAAACACAGATAATAGATTAATACAATAAATTTATACACAAAACCCAACACGTCAGCTCGCCACTATGGCGTAATGTCGGAAGGATTATAAGGAATCATCGGTAAAGAAAGTGAAGAGGCATCCAGCTGTGAAACCCCATAATAACACGTTATAATTGAACCCATACTTTTGTGCAGTTTACAATTGTGTGGAGGTTAAAAGGTTAAATCGTTAGAATGCAATATTTGTTGAATCACTCATAAGTAAATCCATACATTTGTGCATGTTACAGTTGGTGTGTGGTTAAGAGGTCAAACTGGTAAAATGCAAGATTTAATTAAATTAAATCCATATAGTTATATACCATATATTTGTGTCTTCACATTTGTGTGGGTTTTAAATGCTATTATGTGATACTTGTTGAAAATCTTAAATTGTAGGAAGACGTTGAACTAAGATTTTTTATATTAACTGAAATATATAATTATAAAGAATAATTTCATTTAAAGGGATTCGCAAATGACTCATTCAAATCAATATTTAGCTCTTATTCTGACCTTTCCGAAACTACTGCTCATTTTACTTGGATTTGAGTGTAAAACACAATACTGAGTAAATTATCTTAATGCAACTGAATATGGTTATTGCGTGTCTACATTGAACTTACACTGATCCACAAAGGTTTTATGAACTTTTTAAACGCTCAGGAAACCTGTGAGGATGGTATGATCTGGTCCGAATGTGCCAAATCGTGCGAGGCGTCGTGCGGTGCCATCCACGAGGCAATACCTTGCAGTGAGGAGTGTGTACCCGGATGCACGTGTCCTGAGGGACAAGTGCTGAGCTACGAAGGATCCTGCATTGCAGTACAAGACTGCCCATGCTACTTCGATGGCGAGAAGTACCTTCCATCCGAATCGCATATGTTGGTGGGTTGAATAATATAAGATACTAGTATTTATTTCTATGTTCGCACACAGGGGGTTAGTAAATATTGATTTTTTGATATTTCAATTTTTTTTTGCATTTTATACATGTTTTCAAACAAATTAGTAAAAATGATTTTTAGATTGTTTGTTCTTGTGGTAGCACAAAGTTAATGAATTTAAAGACTGATTTTTTTTGATATACTAAACAATATTTTTTAACATGTTTTCAAACTATAAGGTATGAAATATATAGATGTATTAATATTATAGTTTATGTGTGCGATATAGATTCTTGCCAGATACTTAAACTCTTTTGCTTTCAGGATTGCAATGTGTGTGAATGCCACAAGGGTAAATGGGAGTGCACAGACAACTTCTGCCCCGTCTCGGAAGAATGCAAAGAAAATGAGGTTGGTTCTTCTCTGCCTTAACATTTTTTATTGCCTTTTTAAAACTTATGAGCCCAAACAAAATAGTTCATAAAACACAACTTGAAAACTACACAATTTCTAACGACTGTTGTTTGGCCTTTTTTTTCTGTTTTCCAATTTTTTTTAAAGGTTCTGCTTCGTGTTTCATCGTGGAAACAAACAAAATAAACTAAACTGTATCAATAATTCTTAGGAATTTGTGAAATGCAAATGGGAGGAACAGATCACCTGCTTCAGCATGCATCTACCTCATGATGAACCCACCAAACCTGAACATTGCATCTCAGGATGTCAGTGCAAAGAAGGTAAGTTGATTTGGATTTGTATTATTAGTACAGCCTTCATGAAATGTAGAATTTTTTGCTGTTTCTGACAAAAGTTTGATAAGAATAGGGTACTTTTCTCAGGTAGGAAATGTAGGCATGTTGGCCAATGAAAGGAAGTTGTATACTTTTCACTAATTCATAATAGAGCTTAGTTGTGTTATGAAATGTTTTACATGGCCACTGTTATTTTGACTGTTGGCTAAAACCGTCTTAAGTAATAAGTTTTACCGATTGATAACAGAATTAGGTTGTGTTTCCTCTAAAGTATTATTTTTATAGCAATTTTCTAACTCCTTAAAGCAAGGATTTTTTCACGGATTGATTACAGAATTGAATTATGTTCTAAAACCTAAAAAATCAGAAGTTGCTTTTTCACAATGAAAATTGCTATTTCAGAATAGAAAATGTTATTTTAGAGTGAAAATTGTTATCTTAGGACAAAAAAATGACATTTTACCATGCAAAAGTTATTTCAGATTGTTAGTTGTTTTTTTAGAATGGAAAATGTTGTTTCGGAATAAAAGTGTTATTTTTAAAATTCTAAAACTCTTCTATGACAGGATTTGTCCTGGATGAGAACAGTGGGGAATGCGTGACCAAGGAGGGATGTCCATGCGTCTACGGCGGCAGGAGTTACAAGGAAGGAGAAGAGATGAGAAAGAATTGCAACACTTGCCAATGCGTGGGCGGTATGTGGACGTGCACTGATAAAATCTGCCAAGGAGAATGCCACGCTTACGGTGCAACCCACATCACAACGTTTGACGGACATTACTACAAGTTTGGACAGGTATTTGGGCTCGTATGAAATTTTATCCTTGTCGGCGGAATTTTTATTCGGAAAATAGTTAAACACACATCAGAGATTACATTAAACTAGTGCTAGTCATTCATAGCACTAGAAATGTATACCCTAAAGGTCCATCACTACTTTAAGAATCATTTAATTTTTGTTTTAAAGTCCTACACCATTAAAGTTTTCCATTTCTGTTAAATTGTTGGAACACTGTTCGACTTACTGATGGTTCTCTGAAATATATGCAGTGATTTTTAATTTAGTTTCTTTTTTTCTGATTGGCATTATTGTACAGGTGGCGCATATTCTTTGATGTTTTTTAAATAATAATGCACACTAAGGCTGTAATACACTAAAGAATGTGACCATTTATGCATCACTTTGCAATATTCCAATTTTTCGCCTCTTTTTTATACAAAGCTCAACGTTTTCTTTTTTCACCAGGACTGTGAATACGTGCTCGCCAAGAGCACAGAGGACAACATGCACAACTTCCGTGTTTCTATCACCAATGTCCCATGCGGTTCGTTTGGTACTGTGTGCAGGTGAGTCATAAGCAGTGATCGGGCAAAGTATTCATGTGTGTTACAACCAGTAATGGGATTCAAGAGGTTCGCATGGGTTCGGTCAAACCCGATCTTGGAACGTCGGCATAATCACCGATCCGATTCTTTTACAGACATAAGACCTTTTAGATTTCGACCGAACCCATGAGACTTTTTACAGACATTAGACCTTTTAGGGAACCTGTTTTTAGTAAGTACGATACAAAAGAGAACCTGTTATTAAAATTTTTAATCTCATCACTGGTCATAAGATGTATATTCTTGTTTTATCCCTGTGATTGAAATCATCAGATTACCTAGCAAATACGCAAGTGGGGTTTGCACACAGCAACCCATTATCCTTATTGATAAGATGTTCTGATTCTTATTCTTTTTTCTCATGTGTAAAAAAAATGTTATTACCTCTGAATTTATTATTTACCCTGCAATATCTTTTAAAAACTAGGCTTATATTAATATAATCCAGTGTAATAGTTTGTCTGAATCTTTGCCAAATATTTTTAGTTGGGTAATTTTTAACATTTTGGAATACCTATTTATTATGTTGACATTTATTATTATTATTGATTTATTATTGCAATAATCAGCTTACCTGACTTTACTGGTTTTTAGACGTGTTCTACAGACTGTTGTTTTGCCATTTTTTCCCATTTTTCCATTTTTTTATTAAAGGTCATCCTTCGGTTTTTATTGTGGAAACCAAAAAATATACTAAACTAAAGTGCAATTTTTTGACCTGCAGTAAATCAGTCACGATGATCATCAACTACGGCACCCCCGACGAGGAAACACTTACCCTCGTACGTGGAAAACGAGTCGAAATCAGCCGCAACTCAGGTTTCTCGGCCCGATTCGCCGGTCTTTACGTCTTCATCGACACCAACATTGGCGTCACGCTCCAGTGGGACAAAGGAACACACATCATCGTGAAAATCCTCGGGCAACATTCCGGAAAAGTTGAGGGTCTTTGCGGGAACTATGATCAGAACTCTATGAACGACTTGAGAACAAGTGGTAAGTGGTCTGGATTATTATGTTCTTAACTCAGGGGAGAGGGAAGCACTGTTTTTGAGGGTTTTGGGGAATTAGTGTTGAAAATGTGGTGTTGGGAAGCATCGTTTTGGGTGGTTCCGCAGAGAATACAGATTTTGGTTAGTGTTTAGCAATGTTGTCTAAGGAATAAGGACAGATTTCTTGACCAGACAGGTGTATGGTCCGATTTTCACAAAGTCCACTATCTGAGCAGTTAATTCCCTCTATCCCATAAAACTTCATGCACGGGGCCAGTACCGATCACATTTAAATACCCAAACAGTCTTTAAAGCGAGACTTTTTTCAGGTGGTCTTGAAACTGGGGACAGACTGGTTATGGCTGAGTCATGGCAGATCGGGATGTGCAAAGACCCGGTAAACATAGACGACGTAGACGGCTGCGTCGGTAACCCCGATCGCCGCTTGTGGGCCGAATCCCGTTGCAATGTGCTCAAAACAAAGTTCGCTGCTTGCCACAGTTATGTCAACTATGAGCCGTACTACGAGCGCTGCGTGTTCGACACCTGCGCCTGTAACACGGGTGGAGAGTGTGAGTGTTTCTGTACATCGATCGCCGCTTACGCGCAAGAATGTAACCGCCACGGAGCCCATCCATACTGGAGAACCCAGGACATGTGTCCCATCCAATGTGACGGCTACAGAATCTATAACCCATGCGTATCTGCCTGTCCAATCACATGTGATAACTACAACTCGAGAGCACAGGTAAACCAGTTGCTTGATCACCAAATTAGCATTCCATTTTGTGTGTGTATTGCCTAATTTTAACTGTTCTTCATGTGTGAATTGCCTAATTTCCACTGTTCTTATGTGTGAATTGCCTAATTTCCACTGTTCTTCATGTGTGAATTGCCTAATTTCCACTGTTTTCCCCCAGATTGAAGGCGACTGCAAGGATTCCTGCGTTGAAGGTTGTTCCTGCAAAGGCAAACTGGTGTACGACAGGAAAGAGAAATGCTGTGTGGAGAGATCCCAATGTGTATGCACTGTTATGGACGGAATTTTCTATGGCGACGGCGATAAGATCTACAGCATGTCTGATGAATGCAAAAGCTGGTGAGTTTTTCATTTTATGGAAAAGTTTTGAACATGTTTCTTATACTGTGTCAATTGAACTGTATTTTTTAACAAATTATTTAAGTTAATGCAATTTTATGTTAGATTTTCTAATTTTCTTTTTTGTGCTTAGTATGGTGTATATCTTTTTTTTAATCAACGAAATTCTGGTTGGTTAGACAAGCGGTTATGAGGTTGTGTACGATACTTCATTTTAGTTTGTTTTCTAACACATTAAATCTAATTTGATACATGACAAGAAAACGTTTTTAACATTCAATTTTCTGTTTAACATTCAATTCTCCTTCAGTTACTGCATGGACCATGAGATCCATTGCCTTGGTCTGCCGTGCCCAGACAACTACATGCCTCCAGTGATGCCATGCACAATCCGATATTGGGAGAGATTGGATCACAAGAAGTACAACCCATTCCTGCTTAAACCAACCAAGGAAACATGTTCACTGGAAATCGAAAAAGCGATTGGTTGGTTCTGTTAATGTTTCTATAGGATAGGATCTTTTTGCTCATTATATATATTAAGTTTTAATGCATACACAGATGTGCTTGTTCCAAAAACCTTTGCCCTGATTTCCTCTAGCTTGTCAATCAGCTTTAATATCCGGACCGATGTTTCCTATAATCCTTCCCACATTGTTTTCTGATGGTTGGGAAAACACAGGGTGTATTATTACACAGGCAACTGTCAGATTATCTTGTGCACACCATCGGGTAGCTGAAGTTACTACGATGTCTTGTATATGATTAAACACTTTAGATAATTGAGTCAGGTTCTTAAGTGTTTACTTTTGGAAATTAAAAATTTTTATTTAGTTTGTTACACAGCTTCCTAAAAAAAGTGTTTGAAACATCAACAAAAGAAAAAAACAGCCTAACAACAAATGGATGTTGTCATGACATACTTATATTTATGTTTTATACCAGTAAATTGGAAAACTTTGTGACCACTTTAATTGACAGATTACCTCACACTCACTGTTGGATTACCGGAGCTATTGCTGCGTGATGTTTATACTTAAGACTGTTCTCCAGTTTGGCTACAACCCATTAATTCACTGGTCTAACAAGAAATGAGCTCCTTTGCCCAAGTCCTTTGCCCAACAAGACGATCGAATTTTTAATGCTACAACGACTGATATGCAAAGTACTTACCTTTCGGCTGATATGCAAGGAACTGACCAGCTAAGCTGTGTGGCTGGACATATTACCATTCACCATTAATGTGGTGCAATTATGAGTCATTTTTGTTGTCAATACTTGAAAATATTTCATTACCTCTATCAATGTTATTTTCAGCACTCTGCCCAGTCGAGTTACAGAACGACTGCGGTTACCGATGCAGTTCTCTTTGCCACTCATGGCGAGCTGCTACATATGAGTGTGTGCACGGCTCAAAACGTGAATGCTGCATGACCTGCGGCCAACGAATTACAGAGTGCTCATCAGGACAGGTTCTTAGAGACGAAAACACTTGCGTCGATCCACAGGATTGCCCTTGTCTCCTTCCAAATGGAAACATTCTAGCGGTAATTGTTTAGCATTATTTGTTAAAATAAGTTTTTGTTGTATAACTGAAAACATTTTCGCATCGTTTGTGCTTCACCATATTTTGCATTTGTAAACAAGACGGTGTCGGAACTTGATTTGGATAAATTTCCTTCCAGCCTGGAGATAACTGGGATTGCCGTGTGTCTTGCATTCGTTATTATTGCTGGAACAACAAATTGGAGGAATCTGTGCTTTCGGGTTGCACACCAGAGCCAGAAACCAAATGCTTGCCAGAAGTGGCGGATGAACCGGTTGTAGAATACCCAAGTTACACAGCCATGAGCATAAAGTACCCAGAGAAAGAAGAAGTCACTGAAGTCAAAGTCGAAGAAAAAATCGAGGTGGCCAGCTTTGCTTTACTTCACTAAATAACTTCCCAAAAAAACTAATCAACCTTAAATAGCACTTTTCATGATGTGAAAAAAACAGTACTTTCCATGAACTTAATAGCAAAGTAAAACCACTTTAGAAATATGTGTACATTGCTTCTTAAAACCTCTTTAAAAGTATATGTAAATTGATTCTTAAAACTGCTTGAAAAAGATATGTAAACTTAGCCATGGTTGCTGTATTATAAATATGCTGCACTGTCCAACATACATCTTTAAGTGTATTTATAGATAAGCTATTCTCCTAAGTTTGTAGATTTACTTAATATTATGCCCATTAGCATTACATTAGCAGAAAGGTACGCACACTCAGTAGCTTTAATCGGAGATCTTATATCTTAGGAACCCTTACCATGTGATGCTGTGTCAACCAGCGTTGTAGAGTCAGCTATGATTGACATTCTTCACCACAAGGAGCCAATTTCATATGTTGATGAAGTACCTTCGGTAATTACTGTACCAGAAGAACAATTCTTCGATACCACTCTGCCAAAATCAGCACCAATTTATGTTGATGGTGAGGTACCAATACCAGATCAAAAATTCTTGGATGCACCAATTTCAGAATATACACCAACCTTTATTGATGAACACGGTACCTTGTATTGTAACTGTACCAGACCAGCAAATCTTTGATGCACCAGTACCAAAATTCACACCAACACCAATTTATGTTGATGGTGAAGTACCAATACCAGAACAACAATTCTTTGATGCACCAACACCAAAATTCACACCAACACCTACATTTATTGATGGACAAGTACCAATACCAGACCAACAATTCTTTGATGCACCAGCACCAAAATTCACACCGACACCAACATTTATTGATGGACAAGTACCAATACCAGACCAACAATTCTTTGATACACCAACACCAAAATTCACACCAGCACCAACATTTATTGATGGACAAGTACCAATACCAGAAAAACAATTCTTTGATGCACCAGTACCAAAATTCACACCAACACCAACATTTATTGATGGACAAGTACCAATACCAGACCAACAATTCTTTGATACACCAGTACCAAAATTCACACCAACACCAACATTTATTGATGGACAAGTACCAATACCAGACCAACAATTCTTTGATGCACCAACACCAAAATTCACACCAACACCAACATTTATTGATGGACAAGTACCAATACCAGACCAACAATTCTTTGATACACCAACACCAAAATTCACACCAACACCAACATTTATTGATGGACAAGTACCAATACCAGAACAACAATTCTTTGATGCACCAACACCAAAATTCACACCAACACCAACATTTATTGATGGACAAGTACCAATGCCAGAACAACAATTCTTTGATGCACCAACACCAATTTATGTTGATGGTGAAGTACCAATACCAGAACAACAATTCTTTGATACACCAGTACCAAAATTCACACCAACACCAACATTTATTGATGGACAAGTACCAATACCAGAACAACAATTCTTTGATGCACCAACACCAAAATTCACACCAACACCAATTTATGTTGATGGTGAAGTACCAATACCAAAACAACAATTCTTTGATACACCAACACCAAAATTCACACCAACACCAACATTTATTGATGGACAAGTACCAATACCTGACCAACAATTCTTTGATACACCAACACCAAAATTCACACCAACACCAATTTATGTTGATGGTGAAGTACCAATATCAGAACAACAATTCTTTGATGCACCAGTACCAAAATTTACACCAACACCAACATTTATTGATGGGCAAGTACCAATACCAGAACAACAATTCTTTGATACACCAGTACCAAAATTCACACCAACACCAATTTATGTTGATGGTGAAGTACCAATACCAGAACAACAATTCTTTGATGCACCAGTACCAAAATTCACACCAACACCAACATTTATTGATGGGCAAGTACCAATACCAAAACAACAATTCTTTGATGCACCTGCACCAAAATTCACACCAACACCAATTTATGTTGATGGACAAGTACCAATACCAGAACAACAATTCTTTGATGCACCAGCACCAAAATTCACACCAACATTTGTTGATGGACAAGTACCAATACCAGAACAACAATTCTTTGATGCACCAGTACCAAAATTCACACCAACACCAATTTATGTTGATGGTGAAGTACCAATACCAGAACAACAATTCTTTGATGCACCAGTACCAAAATTCACACCAACACCAACATTTATTGATGGACAAGTACCAATACCAGACCAACAATTTTTTGATGCACCAACACCAAAATTCACACCAACATTTATTGATGGACAAGTACCAATACCAGAACAACAATTCTTTGATGCACCAACACCAAAATTCACACCAACACCAACATTTATTGATGGACAAGTACCAATACCAGAACAACAATTCTTTGATACACCAACACCAAAATTCACACCAACACCAACATTTATTGATGGACAAGTACCAATACCAGAACAACAATTCTTTGATACACCAGTACCAAAATTCACACCAACACCAACATTTGTTGATGGACAAGTACCAATACCACAACAACAATTCTTTGATGCACCAGTACCAAAATTCACACCAACACCAATTTATGTTGATGGTGAAGTACCAATACCAGAACAACAATTCTTTGATACACCAGTACCAAAATTCACACCAACACCAACATTTGTTGATGGACAAGTACCAATACCACAACAACAATTCTTTGATGCACCAGTACCAAAATTCACACCAACACCAATTTATGTTGATGGTGAAGTACCAATACCAGAACAACAATTCTTTGATGCACCAGTACCAAAATTCACACCAACACCAATTTATGTTGATGGGACAAGTACCAATACCAGAACAACAATTCTTTGATGCACCCGCACCAAAATTCACACCAACACCAACATTTATTGATGGACAAGTACCAATACCAGAACAACAATTCTTTGATGCACCCGCACCAAAATTCACACCAACACCAAAATTTATTGATGGACAAGTACCAATACCGGAACAACAATTCTTTGATGCACCAACACCAAAATTCACACCAACACCAACATTTATTGATGGCCAAGTACCAATACCAGAACAACAATTCTTTGATGCACCCGCACCAAAATTCACACCAACACCAACATTTGTTGATGGACAAGTACCAATACCAGAACAACAATTCTTTGATGCACCAACACCAAAATTCACACCAACACCAATTTATGTTGATGGTGAAGTACCAATACCAGAACAACAATTCTTTGATGCACCAGCACCGAAATTCACACCAACACCAACGTTTATTGATGGACAAGTACCAATACCAGAACAACAATTCTTTGATGCACCAGTACCAAAATTCACACCAACACCAACATTTATTGATGAACAAGTACCAATACCAGAACAACAATTCTTTGATGCACCAGTACCAAAATTCACACCAACACCAACATTTATTGATGGACAAGTACCAATACCACAGCAACAATTCTTTGATGCACCAGTACCAAAATTCACACCAACACCAACATTTATTGATGGACAAGTACCAATACCAGAACAACAATTCTTTGATGCACCAGTACCAAAATTCACACCAACACCAACATTTGTTGATGGACAAGTACCAATACCAGACCAACAATTCTTTGATGCCCCAACACCAAAATTCACACCAACACCAATTTATGTTGATGGTGAAGTACCAATACCACAACAACAATTCTTTGATGCACCAACACCAAAATTCACACCAACACCAATTTATGTTGATGGACAAGTACCAATACCAGAACAACAATTCTTTGATGCACCAGCACCAAAATTCACACCAACACCAACATTTATTGATGGTGAAGTACCAATACCAGAACAACAATTCTTTGATGCACCAGTGCCAAAATTCACACCAACACCAACATTTGTTGATGGACAAGTACCAATACCAGAACAACAATTCTTTGATGCACCAGTGCCAAAATTCACACCAACACCAACATTTGTTGATGGACAAGTACCAATACCACAACAACAATTCTTTGATGCACCAGCACCAAAGTTCACACCAACACCAACATTTATTGATGGACAAGTACCAATGCCACAACAACAATTCTTTGATGCACCAACACCAAAATTCACACCAACACCAACATTTGTTGATGGACAAGTACCAATACCAGAACAACAATTCTTTGATGCACCAGCACCAAAATTCACACCAACACCAACATTTATTGATGGACAAGTACCAATACCAGAACAACAATTCTTTGATGCACCAGTACCAAAATTCACACCAACATTTATTGATGGACAAGTACCAATACCAGAACAACAATTCTTTGATGCACCAGTACCAAAATTCACACCAACACCAACATTTATTGATGGCCAAGTACCAATGCCACAACAACAATTCTTTGATGCACCAGTACCAAAATTGGTTGAAAATGGGGATGTTGTACCTTGTTATTCTGAACAGCCATGTTTTGATGAGCCACCCACTATCCCCCAAGATATCGAACCCGCCTTTTCTTACACTGTCATTAAAGAAGAAGCAATGTGTACCGACTCTAAAGGAATGGAACGGACATATGGTGAATGTTGGTGGAAGAATGGAGACCCTTGTGAAATATGCACTTGCTTCGATAAAAACGAAGTCCGCTGCACTACGAGAGAATGTAAGGAAGCTCCTAAATGTCTACCTGGCTCTCGAAGTGTGGAAGAGAAATCAGATGCATGCTGTTCATCATTCAGATGCATTGAAGGTATGTAATATTACGTGATAAGTATTTAGTCCTAATTCTTTTTAGAAGAAATGGGTTTATGAATTATCCTGGTTTTATTACACATTAATGGTGCAGTGTGTTAATCTTAAATAAACTGCAGTATTGTTTTGTAGTTATTAAACATTTATTTTTTGTATTAGCCATTTAAATATGGGAATTTCATTTTTTGCATTTAATTTAGTTCAATGTTATATCGTCTAAAATTGAAACGGTCATAATCTAATATAGAGAATTGTATGTCACAAATTATGGTTTTATTATTTAATTTTTAACACAGAATTTTCACCAGTTGTTTTTTATCCAAAATACTATATATTTTGCAAGATTAACATTCTGTTATCAACTGATTTCATTTCTAGTGAAATAAATTTACCACATTTGCAAAAACCACTCACATATATATTCTTTCTCAATTCCAAACTTTTTAAAACAATATTTAAAAGTTAAGATGCATATTATTATTCTCAAAGTTAATATGTTTGCTGTGCAGTGTGCAACCACCAAAAATTATTTAGTCTCATTAGATTTTAGTTTTTTAAATTTTAATCTCATTTAATCTAGAGAAAAAACATTTTTTGGATAATTTTTTTTTAAATTGAATATTTTGTAGAAACATGTGATGAATCAACATGTCCACACCAAGCTCCAGTTTGTGAATATTTCGAAAAACTTGTGGTAACGCCAACGGATGAGTGCTGTGCGACATATTCCTGTCAATGTGAACCTACAAAATGTCTGGAACTTGGAAATCCAGAATGCCCAACTGGCAGTATAAGAGTGGAAATCAATCCGGAAAGTTGTTGTCCTGTAGGAAAGTGTGTAGAAGTCAAGCAGGCAAACGTAATTGACACATTTAATGAAATACATGATATTCCAATTTTAAACAGTCTAGTACCTTGTCAACAAACCTTCCTTCCAAACATAAAGCAAGCTATCCAACAACCATGTATGGATGGATATGTTCCATCTGCAGGACAATACAGTCCAGTGCCATGTCAAGATACTTTCGTACCAACCATAGGCAAAGCTGTTCCACAACCATGCTTTGACAGCTATGTACCAGCTCCAGAACAATACGGTCCAGTACCATGTCAAGATACCTTTGTACCAAGCATAGGCAAAGCTGTTCCACAACCATGCTTTGACAGCTATGTACCAGCTCCAGAACAATACGGTCCAGTGCCATGTCAAGATACATTTGTACCAACCATTGGCCAAGCTGTTCCACAACCATGTCAACCAACAGGCTTTGGTCCAAAACCTGTCATGGAAATCTTTGAAGAAGGTTATCTAACGCCTCCTGGCAAACTAACTCCAGATCCTTGTGTTGAGATAGTTGTCCCACCACCCACTCCACTATCACCCCAACCATGCTTTGAAGATTACATACCAGTTCCACAGCAATACAGCCCAGTACCATGTCAAGATACATTTGTACCAACCATAGGCAAAGCTGTTCCACAACCTTGCTTTGACAGCTATGTACCAGCTCCAGAACAATACGGTCCAGTGCCATGTCAAGATACCTTCGTACCAACCATTGGCAAAGCTGTTCCACAACCATGCATCGATGGCTATGTACCTGCCCCAGAACAATATGGTCCAGTGCCATGTCAAGATACATTTGTACCAAGCATAGGCAAAGCTGTTCCACAACCATGCTTTGACAGCTATGTACCAACTCCAGAACAATACGGTCCAGTGCCATGTCAAGATACCTTCGTACCAACCATTGGCAAAGCTGTTCCACAACCATGTTTTGACAGTTATGTACCAGCTCCAGAACAATATGGTCCAGTGCCATGTCAAGATACCTTTTTACCAAGCATAGGCAAAGCTGTTCCACAACCATGCTTTGACAGCTATGTACCAGCTCCAGAACAATACGGTCCAGTGCCATGTCAAGATACCTTCGTACCAACCATTGGCAAAGCTGTTCCACAACCATGCATCGATGGCTATGTACCAGCTCCAGAACAATACGGTCCAGTGCCATGTCAAGATACCTTTGTACCAACCATTGGCAAAGCTGTTCCACAACCATGCATCGATGGCTATGTACCAGCTCCAGAACAATACGGTCCAGTGCCATGTCAAGATACCTTCGTACCAACCATTGGCAAAGCTGTTCCACAACCATGCTTTGACAGCTATGTACCGGCTCCAGAACAATACGGTCCAGTTCCATGTCAAGAGACCTTTGTACCAAGTATAGGCAAATCTGTTCCACAACCATGCATCGATGGTTATGTACCTGCTCCAGAACAATACGGTCCAGTGCCATGCCAAGATACATTTGTACCCAGCATAGGCAAAGCTGTTCCACAACCGTGCTTTGACAGCTATTTACCAGCTCCAGAACAATACGGTCCAGTGCCATGTCAAGATACA
>CH003411.1:500108-524590 GCA_000149265.1 Ciona savignyi | reverse complement strand
GATATATATGAAAGGAAGTGTAATCACACCACGCCAGCATGATTTTTGCAGTTTTCTACGGCAATACCCAAAAAAGTAGTCAGTGCGCCACGCCAGATATATCCGGAGCATCATACGAACTTTCCAGTAGGGCCCCTTACCCACCAAATTTCGTCTCATCAATTTACGTCTGTAGTTCATACCAGAGGTTGCGCCAACCTTTTGCACTTAAACAGCCATTTTAACAGTTATTCCACAAAATTAAATCACTGGGAATCACTTTAAAATAAAGAGAACGCTGTCTGAGATAACTATGCAAGTGTTCTTCCGTTTGTTTCACTTATGCATGGGTTTTAAACTGATTAAGCGCTCGCCACGGTGGTAAAATAATTAATAAGAGCCGCATCAGAAGGATAAAAGAGCCGCAGGTTGCCGACCCTTGGTTTATACGATAAGTCTGAATCTACACCCAACATTATACCACACCATAATGCACATATATGTTCAAGTAATTTTAAGGCAAACTATAGTTCACATCATATGTGAATTATGGCACCTCTAAATACTACAGGGCAGCTTGGGTTGCTTGAAGCGCTAAAATCGTTTGGAGCGCTTGAATCGCTTACTATACTTCGTAATAACAAAAGTCATGATATTAATGTTAGGGTTGGGGTTAAAGTTAGTTCTGGGGTTGAGATTAGTGTTTGGGACAGGGTAAGAATTACTTTCCATAGCAATCTAAGCGATCCAGTCGATCCAATCGGTCATGTAGTATTTAGAGGCACCCCGTGAATTATGGTGTGGTATAATGTTGGGTTTAAAGATCTTAACAAACAATCAAACATTATACAATATTCACTACTTTCCTTGCACTAGGACACAACCGACTAGCTATCGACCATTTTTGAACCTGAAATGCTTCTGCTAAAAGGCAACGCACTTACAACCCACATATAAACTCCGCAAGTCTTTTATCAACGTATAATTATTGCATAAAATAAACCCAACACTCACTACTTGTACATTGCGGCACTAATTAGGAAACCTGCGAGCGACCTCCTTATAAATAGGCGAACATTTTTTTACTATGGGTGTCCCGGTTCACTGCCCTATTATGCGACGAAGCGTAAAATAATATTTATTATTTCTTCGTCGGGGTGAAATGAATATACATGTTTTATTCATATTATTGTGTCATGGATTTAAATTGTGGTTGTTATCTATCTATCTGTGCCATGTCTATTAATAGTATGACTGATTAGTCTGGTGGGTTAGCGCGTCGCCTTTCAGCCGAAGGGTTGTAGTTTTGTAAACTGGTCGCTAGCTTGTTGGTTGTGCCCAAGAGCAAGGCACTTAACGGACATTATCATCATTAGGCTGTTTTAATTACAAAAAACATTTTTTAATCAGGAATAAAATCTTGTTGGTTGTGCCCAAGAGCAAGGCACTTTACGGAATATCATCATTAGGCTGTTTTAATTACAAAAACATTTTTTAATCAGGAATAAAATCCATTGTTTGAAACTTTTCATTTATATTGCAACCGTCATAATCACGCAATCGCTTATGAGGGAGTTTCCCACTAGTCGTGAGTTTTCGCTCATATTGGTTTGCAATGGAACATTAATAATATTAAAGTCTCATCGTTGAGAAATTACAAAGCTGATAATAAATTATGTGACGTCATAATTATAGTGACGTCATTATGAAACCTGGATTAAACCTCTTTCCCTCACTAATGTTACTGTATGACAGGAGTTGCAGTGAATTACGTATGAGGGGAAGTACCGATTTGCACAACAGAATGTATTACGTCATAATGGAATGTTGCTCCATTTCGTCATGTTGCTATGCATGGGGTGACGTAGGGGTTAATTACGAAGGCGGAACAAACGAATATCGGTAACTCACCCCGGGGAATACCCATGAACCCATCTTTACTATTCGCCCCTGCATAACCACCTAACCCCTCGAATGGCAACTCGACTATGCGCACAAGGTATACAATCATCCATGTTATGACGTCATATCCCGTCCTACCCATATGGAGCAAGACGATGCTATTTCTATGGATAAACCTGTTGTGTCTATGTTGATCATTTATTGTAATGAAGTCCGCACTATGTACAATGGCGATGAACGCAACAGACATATCTTAATTATCTGCAACTTACACATTGCGCTATGTAACAAAACATTGTTCCATTCAATATAAACGTAAATATATCTACAATATCTTATAGTTCAAATTGGTCGAATTGATGTGACATTTCACAAACTGGTCCACAAACTGGTGTTAAAACATGTTATTGAATCGGCAAAAGTCCACATCAGTATGGTCGGAATTTCA
The DNA here is from genome assembly GCA_000149265.1 of Ciona savignyi. Taxonomy (NCBI): domain Eukaryota; kingdom Metazoa; phylum Chordata; class Ascidiacea; order Phlebobranchia; family Cionidae; genus Ciona; species Ciona savignyi. The sequence continues at coordinate 522,261 of CH003411.1, read as the reverse complement.
TCTCAGAGAATCGAACACTGATAAATCCACTTCCGTTCCACCAATTAGGTGACGAGCAAGAATAACCTCCATTGAGGAATGCATTCCCACAACGCCAGTACCACCATGCTCCGTGGCGCTTTGCGCAGTTGGTTGTTGATGAGTCATCGTTGTCCCGATCTATCGTGGAAAACGGTCGTCCGTTCACATATTCCATGGCATTCCACAATCCTGTTTCACCAAAATACAATATCAGCGCAGTTGCTAAGTACAGGTTTGTCTAGGTTTAATACGCAGGCGACTTTCCGTCTAATTTGCATATATGTCGTCACCAATGTGTGATTGGGAATTCCCCTAATCAGGACAAAATTTAAGCAATGGGGTCTAATTACCCGTTTTTATTGCTGACTTATCAGTTTGGTTTATGACTTTTGTAATAATATTCAAATTAACAATTAATATATTAGTTTGTAATGTAAGCAAAATGACATGAATGAAACGCTGTGGTTAACAATTTCACTCTCCGTGATTTAGTCTCCACGCTTTGAGTAACGTCACGAATTTAATTCGGGTTAGCGGATATTTCTCGAAATATATGCGGAAACCTAATGAAACTGTAATATTGTCGCGGGTTGTGTCATTTTTGTTGCACATTATATTAAGTTTTGTTAAATTGTCCCTTTTGCCTCACTTAATGTGCGTGCCAACGGGCTATAGTCACCGACCAAACATGGCAAGCTGACGTTTTATGTATAAACTCATTGTATTAAATTATTATTAAAAACGCGTTTTGGAATAAGGACCAAAATAAATTCGCCTGCTGGAGCGCGGCACCGAGCATGTCCAGGCAACCAGTTAAACTGTATGTGTTTCATTGTATTATAGTTCATAAGATACAATAAAGAAACCTTTCGAGACGGAGTCAATTCGGAGTCTAACTAGAGAGTGTCAACCACGTATTTAACCACCACTATTTGTAAATCACATGTCGTATGCCATATATACATGCTACAGGGTCCCTAACCACAATTTGTCTTTTATACACTGAGTATGTAGTTTGTTTCTGCAAGCATAAACGCATGGGTCCCATAGTTAACAGAGCAAACTTATTTTCCATGTTTAGTTAAATAAAAAATAACGTCTTAAATTTACGAACATTTCACCACAAATGTTTTAACTTATAGCTCCTTTTCAAGCGCTGTGGTGAATTAAAGATAAATTTCCGAAACGGCCCGATTTAGTTTTTTATAATTTCAGGGAATTCCCCTGGGTTTGGTAGATAAGTTTCTGTTTTTTACATAAGTGAGTCATGTTATGTAACAATTCTTAAGTTTTAATCTGATTTGTCGACTTCTTGTTGGAGATGTCAGTGCGATATGGCATACCTGCCACAATGATAATTTAGGAACATATCTTTGTATTATGGAAATTAACCTAATTAAATGTTTTCTTTTTTAAATTGTTTAAAGTGTCTAATGTTTTAACATTTTACCGAATTTTATTAAAATTAGAGCAGCCGTTCAAGCGCTATGGCCACAAAATCTAATTTATTAGAAAAAAAACGTTTTGATTTTTAACGTCTGAGGGGAATTACACTAGATTTGTTACCCAAATTTTTGGTTTCTGCATATTTAGACCATGTTGTCTTACAAATGTCCAATTTTCATTGCGATTTTATTACTCCTTTTGGTAGATGTCAGGGCGACATGGAATGCTTGTCACAATCATGATTTGAGACCATATTCTATTTTTTGGGGTGTTTCCCTAGGTAATTTTAATATTTCTTCCAAGTTTTAAATCAGTGACTAATGCACTTACATTCCACCAATTCTAATTGAAATTGAAACAGCCGTTCAAGCGCTATGCCCAAAAAGGCAATTTTTTTAGAAAAAAATAGCGTTTTTGTTTTTAACGTCCCAGCGGAATTCCCTTTGATTAATCACCCAAAATTTTGATTTCTACATATCTAAACCATGTTGTCTAACGAATGGCTAAGTTTTATTACGATTACATTATTCGTTCTGGTAGATGTTGGGGCGACATGGCATGCCTGTTACAATCATAATTTCAGAACAAAATCTAATTTTTGGGGTATTTCGCTAAGTAAATTTTTTATTTCGTTTAAGTGATAAATCAGTCAATAATGCACCTACATTCCACCCAATCTCATTCAAATTGGAGCAGCTGTTTAAGCGCTATGCCACAAAAAGCGCAATTTTTCATAAAAAATACCGTTTTGGTTTTTAACCTCCCAGGGGAATTCCCCTTAATTTATCACCCAAAATTTTGGTTTCTGCATATCAAGACCATGTTGTCTAACAAATGACAAAGTTTCATTGCAATCCCATTATTCCTTCTGGTAGATGTCGGAGCGCCATGCCATGCCTGTCAAGGGTTTAACGAAAAAAAAAAAAAACGGGCAAAAACAATATGTGTCCCATTTTTCAAAATGGGACCCATAATTAGTTGGAAAACTCGGGTCAGGTTCAGTGTTAGGTACAAGCACGCCAGACAACCACAAAAGAATCTGATCTTCCACATGCTTTTTTTGGTTAATTTGTTTGTGACATCAGTCTAAAAGTAATACCAGAGAGGCTTGAAAGTAAAAGGGGCATAAATTTCCAAAAAATGGGGTATTTTATTTCCAAGAGAGCGAGCTTAGTTTAAATTTGTTACCTGGACCCTCAAAATCTCCAATTTGCAATTGATAGTTCGTGGAAGAACCCAATACGTTGAAAGATCTGAAACATTAGTTTCACCATAATCAACTTTGTATACCATGGTAACACATGTTCCTACCGATATTCAGCGAAAAAGCTCTGATTATTACAAGCTGTCATGTCGATACGAAGCTGGAATCGTCCGTTTGACAATAAAGAATGCAAATCGTCCAAACCTAGATTCAAGTTTAAAGTTCAGTATCAAGCGTGCAGGGCGTGATATATAGAAACCAACCCATCCAAAACTCTCCTTCCTTTTTGCCGAACCCTCTGCGATATTCGTTCCAGCCGAGAGAGAAATCCTGTGTTCCGTCACATCTTCGTTGGAATACCTGGAAACCCAACTTGCATGTCACGTGATGAAAGTCCTGAAGGCAGCCAAAGGGATATGGGATCGAAGCCAGATGCTTGCAATTCGGCTGTCTACTTGGGTAAAGTTGGCGGACATTGACTAAACCAAGTGAAATAATGGGTTATTCCGAATAAAGGGAAATGTGAACGACACACTACACACTGCAATACCTCTGGTAACCTGACGGTGGCAGCGAGGTGATCTAAAGATTGCCTGTGTAAAAAACACCTTGGCTTTCCCATTCCCAGGGATAAAACATCATATATTTGCATCACAGCTTGTAGAATAGCAAGATGCAAGTATTTATAGAAGCATCCCCACGTATTGTGAGTTAATACACGTACCGTCCATCCTCCCCCACTGGTTACCATGTCACAATAAACTTTGAATATCCTTCCATCCTTCAACAGATAGTAGATTCCACTCTCTACATTCCCAGCTTGTAGTAATGCCTTGCAATCTGATGGCGGTAGTCTGTTGATATCTGTCGGATGTGACGTGTTTAATACATCATATCCGCTTATTAAGAAGGTGGGACCAATATTTTTAAGGTCAAATTGATGTAAAAGTGGTTCAAGTCTAACAAGTCAATTTGATTGGGGGTTTCAAACCGAGTGTTTTTCAATGGCGACATTTAATGCTTTGTCTGTCGCATTAAAGAGTTTTTTGCTTTGGTTTAGGTTGAACAGGTGTTGTATATATATGCACGTGGCATGTCACTTTTAATTTCGGCTAACTATATCGGCTTAATCAACAAATATAAAAGTTTTAATTCGATCCAATTATTCCTATATAAGAGGTCGGAGCGACTATTGTAGAATGTGACGTCATAATGTTTTGATATATTCGTGAACTTTGGAATAATTCCTTGACTTGATTTCGCAAAACTCGCACAGTAACAACACGATAGGCACAAATTCCATGCAATTCTACCTTTCTGCTGTTCATTTAACGATTCGTTCATCATATTCACTTGTTCTCCCAAGTAAACATTTGCTGAAATGAGTATTTTACAATCTTAAAAGAAGATGTTAAAGTTTGGACTATCGGGAAATGCAGGACGTTTTTACCAATGCGATTGGGATTTCCCCTAATCTTTATTTACATAAATTTTAACAATTAACATAGAACAGATATAAGACAGGATATTCATCGTTTATCCCATGAATGAGAAAAAAGGGGGTTAACACACGGGCAATCGTCAGATCACCTCGCGCTCACCGTCTGGTTACCGCAGCTATTGCAGTGTGTTCTGTATGATTCACATGTTCCTTCAATTTGGTAGAACCCATTATTTCGCTGGGTTCCGACAATGTCCGTTAAGTTCCATGCCCAAAGACACAACCTACTAGCTAGCGACCAGTTTCGAATCTGTCAAATTTCGATTGAAAGCGACGCACTAAACTACCAAGGCAAAGTGGACGGATATTCAAAATAAGCTAATTATTTAACTGCAAATTTAGATGAATATCCTATCCTATTAGTTGACTTAAGTTTTTTTTGTTTTTATGTCTTCTGTATAAAGTGTTTTTATTCATATATTCGTAAATTTTTGAATAATTTTTTTGGAATAATTCTTTTCGACGTGATTTTGCGAAACTCGCACAGTAACAACAGGCTACAAAATCCATGCAATTCTACCTTTCTGCTGTTCATTTAACGATTCGTTCATGATATTCACTTGTTCTCCCAGGTAAACATGTGCTGGAATGAATATTACAACCGGATATGACGCACGAACATCAAATTACTTCGCGGGTCATAGAAACCATTGTGATGTATTAATTACTAGAACAACTTACCGCTATCCAATTCTGCCGTTGATTCCGTTTTCTGAAAAATAAACTTAGGAATAATATTTGCCTGGTTATTATGATATTTGCTTTGATAACATATTAAATGGGTTTAGCACAATTGATATTTAAATTTTCATATTTCTGCAAACCATATTTAGTCAGTAAATTTATCAATAATAAATAAACCAGCACTTACTGGCTATCTTCACAATTGCATTATTGACTACAATACACATTCACACGTAACAATGACGTTTGTTACTTCATCTTGTATGAATGACGCAATAATCGAAAATTGTGCGCGAATAAAGTGTATTTTTATGAAATATGTCATTTCAGTTTGGTAGAACCCATCAATCCACTGGGTTCAGGCGATGTCCTGTTTTGCCCAAGTACACAACCGCAGCTGTTGGTTTGAGCCAAACTGAAGCATTTTGTCTTTGCAACCGCATTACGTTTAACCACCGGTAACTAAACTTGGATATGTGGTATGTGGTACAATGTAAAGCAATAATTACCAATGCAAGTACAAGTGCAGTAGCACCAAGTGCCATCGCGATTCCAATTCCAATCACAATCAATATCTTCCATGCATTTGTGGATTTTCCTTAAAAAATAATGGAATCTAAGATTTTCATATCGACATAACAGTATAAACAAACCTTGTGTGTTCATTGCTGTAGCAATATCCTCATAAATATCTGCCACATTAATATGTTATTACAAATATTAAATTCATCAATGAAATCGACTTACCGTTGGATTGGGGCGGCACAGTTGCTACTTGTGGTTCTAAGAGAAAAACAAATGACAATTTAATCGCTTGTTTCAGCATGAATGGCAGTTTGTCAAGTTACGTTGGCACTGTCCATGATAAATTGTGACAGACCCACGTCAGTACATTTAAATGAGTATTTTGGTGAGTCACACTGTGGGTATCCCCCTAGATTTAATCTATATTACTTAATAACTCGGTGGATTACTGCGTAGCCCTACAGCCTACAGGTTGAAAACCAGTCGCTAGGTGGTCGTGCTGACTTAGACAAGGCACTTAGCTGACACCCAGTCAAGCTGGAAAGATACGAACAGAATGCATGCAGCACAGGGTATGGAATGAGGTAACACTCCATACAACGCAGTCAGGTGCTTGTGTGAAATTAATGGAAATATTCTCATCGAGCACGTACGTTGGTGCAGAGCGCTAACATTTTTGTGATTATTACGTCACCCAGGTACGTCACGCGTATTGTAGGAGGCGTTCAACCAATTATTCTCCCTATCTCTCCAATGCAAACTGACCTCACAAAAACGGCTGTCACTCAAAATCCTCACATAGGATGTCTTAGATTTTTTAACAATTTAAAATTAAAGCTTGGTTCTGCAACCTTAACTCAAAACCCTTTCGAAATTTTATTTAAAAATTTCTAGCCCATACCCCTTCGTACATCGGCATCTTTTTTTCATCAAAACAGCTAGCAGATGCACAATCAACACCTTTATTTCACAAAGCACTGCTCCACTATTACAAAACTTTACAGCTAAACGAGAACACCAGCGCGCAGCCTAGCACATGCTGCTTTCAACCAAACAAACATTGGGGAATCACCACCATTGTTACTCAGCAAAACACTCGTTTCAAAACAATGACTCATGGAGGGTACCACTCGTCACATCCGCCCGTGCATAGAGGTCTTAATTGGTTATACGCCATCTATAGATTTTTGCGTGACGTAATACGTTTTTGTGCCATGCGTGACGTTATATATTTGCGACATGCGTGACGTAATATATTTGCGACATCCGTGACGTAATATATTTGCGACATGCGTGACGTAATATATTTGCGACATGCGTGACGTAATATATTTACGACATGCGTGACGTAATATATTTGCGACATTCGTGACGTAATATATTTGCGACATTCGTGACGTAATATGTTTGCGAAATTCGTGACGTAATATATTTGCCACATGCGTGACGTAATATATTTGCGACATGCGTGACGTATTAAATTTGCGACGTGCGTGACGTAACACATTTGCTTGGTTGTTCTAACAAAGTAAACAAATTAAAATTGACTCAGAATTCGCTTTTGCTTTTTAGCACTACAGTATTCAAACGCGCACATACAAACTCGAAGAAAGCTATAAACGTCCGGAAATACAATCAGAATATTACGTCGTTAATGCGCATAGAAATAATAAAATATGCAAAACGGACTCGGTTTAGCGGCTTACCATCTGATGAATGCGCTCCTCGAATGGTATTCATGTAAATAACCTTGTTTTCCATTAGACAATCACTTATTTCAATACACACTCTGCAATATTAACTTCCAGTGCAACTTTTACTTGGACATTATGGTAATGAGAGCGTTTTTAAAGCTTTTTGTACTTTCGACCTATGTGACGTCGAGTTTCCCATACTATTGTGTTTGAATCTATTTACGTTGGTTCTTTCCATGCTATAGTTGGTGCTTCGGTAGAAGGAAGTAGGTTAGCACAACACAATTCATTGTTTTGTGGCATATTCTAAAAACGGATTTTTCGATGAAATTTCCATCGACAGCTTTCGCTTGAATCTCCAGCATTTTGTACAATCAGCCGGTTTTCCTTTCACACGAGAATTGCTAACGTGGAAAATTCCAAGTATCAGGAAGTGAAACTTTCAAAACATTTAAATCGCATCGCACACATCAAGGTTGATGGATTTGATGCGCAGGATATTTAAAGTTGCCACAAATGATATTAAATGCGACTGTTCCTTCATTTATATTTCGTCCGTAAAACGTATGCGCGAACGTACGTACGCATGCGTGCAAGAACCAACGTCCATAGCGAGGGAAAAAACGTACGTACGAATGCGGATGAAAGCTTTCTCATACTTGTATTCGCGTAAACTGCTTCCATCCCCATACACAGGTATATACTGCGTTCTCATCCGTAACTATACGACGTGTACGTAACATAGGTCCACGATTACGTACGTACTAAAACCCATGCAAATACTGTGTATACAAAGTAACCTACACTCGTGGGCACAGTCGGGGTCTTTGTTTGACGTGGCGACTTGTGCATTTTAGGTTAATATATTACACCTCATTCACACAAATTTGTTTCAATACTGAACATTAAGTTGTCATGGGACGACCACTTTAACAGTAGTAACGAACGGGGTGGGTTTGTAACAATTTCAGGTTTTGCGTATAAGACTCGTAGTTTATGCTCAATCTTGTGTTTGTAAACCCAGTAAAACTACAGCAGCATACAACCGCTTACTAGTACGTCCAAATTAATTGGCTATATAGTTCAACACAAGTATACGTATTATCACGTGAAACCACTGATTAGTTCATGCTAAAACAACATGCAAGGCGCACGCTAATAATCAGACGCACAAAGAAGGAATTACAATGTTACATATATTCCACATTGTCAATGCAAGGGACCCGATGACGACAATTAGCTGGGTTAGTTAATTCTTTTTCTTTCAGTCGAACGATTTCAGGTTCGAAACTGGGCGCTTATGTGGTCAGTATATAACATGCCATGTATATATTTACACAATTTTTTGAATTTATTTTTCTGTAGGCCACGGCTTTGTCACATGTTTTTACTGAATTTTTTTTAAAAAAACTGGAGCGAAACGTTTTCGTGCAGATAAACCGCGGGAAGGTTAGTGTCTCGTGAACAATAAGATTGTAATTGTTACGTCTGTTTATTTGTTTCTGCAAGATCCGTGAAGTTTGGACCAAGTAGACCAGTGTTTTCCAAACTAAGGGTCGCTCAATGAATTTTAGGGGGTAAAAATCGCACATTAATATCACACAAACTACTATATCTATTGACTTTTCTACGTGAATAACACTGTTGGGTGATTTCGACACATAATTGACACCAGTAATCTCGTATAAATGAGAATGCGTGTGGAAGTACAGCGGGAAGTGAAAGTCTCCTTATTGTACCACGTGACATAACCGAACGCACAGCGTACGTATTAATCACGTGATCAAAACGAGAGCCAAAACACATCACGTGACGTCACTCCTGCAAGTAAAAATTTACTTTTTCAAATAAATAAACTACTTAACATTTACCGCGACCGTTTTCTATTCAACTGGCGTATAGGAGAATACAACCAAATCCGCATAATTTCCACTGTTTTTATTATTCACATGGCGCGTCAGAATACTGGAGTCTATAATACTTCCGTTACTCACCTAAGCTTCCACACGCGAGTGAATTCTTACTTGTCCGGAATTTTGGTCTCGTAAACAATGCATTTTTATTGTGACGTTTGAATAGTCAATTTTGCGCGTGAGTCACACGCGTACACGGTATTGCCAGCATAAAATTGTATATTTTGATCTGTTTAGACTTTTAAACGTAAAAAAATTAAAGAAATTAAAAAAAAATTAAAAAATTAAAAGGAGTGGCAAGCTTAAAATTTTCCAGCAACCTTCGCCTAAGCGTGTATGATAGGATTGTTTGGCCCTGGTCCACTTGCACGCGGTCGATAAGAGCGATGACTCTAAGCTAACGATAACAATAAGAGGAAATAACCTATTATTGTTTTAATATACGTTGTAAGTTCGGCTATTAGTTGAAGACAAAAAGTAAAACTTAGAAAATTAGTTAGAACTGTAAAATGCCCTTAACCCGGTTAAGACCTAACCGTCGGGATTGTAGCCATTTTTTTTTAACCGAGCCAAGTTTCGAACCCTTGATGGAATCGTTACTCGGACCGTTTTTTGTATTGGTTGTTATATGTATCGGTCGCGTTAGCCATTTGGCCACACGACCGTACCAGAATGCAGTCATTGGTCCGGTTAATTACAAATAAAATAACTGAAGAGACATCGTCTGTTGGCCAACTTATGCGATCGGGTTTTAGTTCTGACGCCATTCGGCCTTCGTTACTCGCATGAAATAAACGATGATTATATAGAAATGGGTGGTTGTATAGGGATCCGTTTGAAATTGTATAATAAGGTATTTCCGTTTTGAACTTTAAATAGCATGTTTTAGTATGTATTTAGTCAAGCCGGGCATAGAATCAATGAGACATTACGTAGAAATGATCTGATAAATCGTTTTGTGAAAGTAAATGTGGTAAGCAACAGTAAATCATAGCTTTTTAAAATGAAAAAAAAAATGCGTTAACAGGTGTGAGCTACGAAGTTTAGAAACCAGTTTTACTTTCTTTTCTGAACAAATAGCTGACGATCTAATAAAAAGATATTTTTTATTATTATAGTGAGTTCAGCGCTTTCACATGAGTCATCTAAAAGATACACGCGTCTATTCGCCTACTCTTTTCGAAACGGTGCAAGTTTTAACCAGAGTCAAATAATCCTTACATACACGCTTTGCCAAGATTGCTTACAGATAAAAGGTACGGGTTAGCTTTAACAACTCACAAATATAATAACAACCACGTCGAAATTTTAGATTTACTGGTTATTTCGCTTGATAGTATTTGGTCCAGATTTTAAGTGGTCCTAACTGCCCAGAAAGTAGATGTAGGCTTGAATAAAGATTAGGGTATTAGAGTTATTTTTAAAATTGGGGTGGTGTTTTGAATTTTTTAAATTCGGTAGGGTTAGTTCTGGGGTTGAGATTAGTGTTTGGGGCAGAGTTAGGAATAGTTTTCGTTGTTTCAGTGAGCAGGTTCCCTTCTTTTAGTGTTTTCTGTTATAGGCCTATAGATGGGGTATAACCAATTAAGACCTCTATGAACGGCGGATGTGACGAGTGGTACCCTCCATGAGTCATTGTTTTTAATCGAGTGTTTTGCTGAGTAACAATGGTGGTGATTTCACATTTTTTGGTTGAAAGCAGCAACATGTGCTAGGCTGCGCGCCGGTGTTTTATAATGTAGAGCAGTGCTTTGTGAAATAAAGGTGTCGATTGTGCATCTGCTGGCTGTTTTGTTGGAAAAAGTAGCCGATGTACGAAGGGGTATGGGCTCAAAATTTTTAAGTACAATTTTGTATGGTTTTGAGTTTAGGTTGCAGATCCAAGCTTCAATTTTAAATTGTGAAAAAATCTAAGACTTCATATTTGAGGATTTTGATTGACAGCCGTTTTTGTGAGGTCAGTTTGCATTGAAGAGAACAAGAGAATAATTAGTTGAACGCCTCCTAAAACCGCGAAAGTCAAAGCGCAATACGTAATTACACACAATGAGATATCCTAGACGCGCACATACAACCGTTGGAATATAACATTTGTTTCACCAACTATTCCACGCTAGTAATGAAAGCGGAATGATTTAGGTATAGAAGACCATTTTTTGTATAACTCGGACCCTTGGCTTCAATTCGGACGGTTAGAACCGAACCGTAACATAAAGTATTTTTAGGATTGGGTCGGCTTATATACACACGGTTATTGTGGACGAGTACAACACTGACTAGCGGATATTCTTATATTGTATATATGCCTATAAAAATAACTCTAAAAAACTAGGGAACGTAATATCCGTAATGTGTTTATCCATAACGAAAGCGCACATCTATCGTGCGAAACCGTCCGAACATTCTTAAAAGCGGGAGCTCGGAAATACAAAATGCAGTATAGCATAAAAATAACATTATCTTATCAGTAGTCCTATACACTTTAAAAGTATTTTTCTCTGTGTGTGTGCGCCGCGTCACGCAATAAATTCGCGCTCGGAGATTTTAACAACACTATATTTGTAATACGTCCGCTATATTTATATTATTATATCCTTTTAGTGACGTATTATAACGACCGTTCGTTTTGCCCTGTTTTCTTTTCCATTATATAATACTTGGCAAAATAATAAATAAACCGAACAAAACTAAAATATACAATAAAGTGTACTTAAGAAAATTATAATTTATCCTCAGTATTATACCTACACGTCCTTGGTTAAAGAACTTTTAGTAAATCAGCTGTTTGTACAAAACAATTTGTTGAAAATTTATTTTTGACCCCACCTCACACATTTTTGCTCGAAAACGGTGTAATTACTTCCAATTCGGCCGGAAGAAATATGAGACTCGTATGAGAAATTCCAAAATGTCAGGTGAAACAAGTTTGCGAAAAAGAACAAAGAATATATCGAAAATGAATTCATATATTGAAGGTTAGTTTGTGGAATAAATGCTTTTTGTTTTGTTTTTTGGTTTTTTTTTGTTTAGTATTTTGGTGAGTCACACTGTGGGTATCCCCCTAGATTTAATCTATATTACTTAATAACTCGGTGGATTACTGCGTAGCCCTACAGCCTACAGATTGGAAACCAGTCGCTAGTCGTGTGGCCTTGGACAAGGCACTTAGCCGACACCCAGTCAAGCTGGAAAGATACAAACAGAATGCATGCAGCACAGGGTATGAAATGAAGTAACACTCCATACAACGCAGTCAGGTGCTTGTGTGAAATTAATGGAAATATTCTCATCGAGCACGTACGTTGGTGCAGAGCGCTAACATTTTTGTGATTATTACGTCACCCAGGTACGTCACGCGTATTATAGGAGGCGTTCAACCAATTATTCTCCCTATCTCTCCAATGCAAACTGACCTCACAAAAACGGCTGTCACTCAAAATCCTCACATAGGAAGTCTTAGATTTTATAACAATTTAAAATTAAAGCTTGGTTCTGCAACCTTAACTCAAAACCCTCCGAAATTTTATTTAAAAATTTCTAGCCCATACCCCCTCGTACATCGGCATCTTTTTTTCATCAAAACAGCTAGCAGATGCACAATCAACACCTTTATTTCACAAAACACTGCTCCACGATTACAAAACCTTACAGCTAAACGAGAACACCAGCGCGCAGCCTAACACATGCTGCTTTCAACCAAACAAACATTGGGAAATCACCACCATTGTTACTCAGCAAAACACTCGTTTCAAAACAATGACTCATGGAGGGTACCACTCGTCACATCCGCCCGTGCATAGAGGTCTTAATTGGTTATACGCCATCTATAGATTTTTGCGTGGCGTAATACGTTTTTGTGCCATGTGTGACGTTATATATTTGCGACATGCGTGACGTAATATATTTGCGACATCCGTGACGTAATATATTTGCGACATGCGTGACGTAATATATTTGCGACATGCGTGACGTAATATATTTACGACATGCGTGACGTAATATATTTGCGACATTCGTGACGTAATATATTTGCGACATTCGTGACGTAATATATTTGCCACATGCGTGACGTAATATATTTGCGACATGCGTGACGTATTAAATTTGCGACATGCGTGACGTAACACATTTGCTTGGTTGTTCTAACAAAGTAAACAAATTAAAATTGACTCAGAATTCGCTTTTGCTTTTTAGCACTACAGTATTCAAACGCGCACATACAAACTCAAAGAAAGCTATAAACGTCCGAAATACAATCCGACCTGTGACGTCGAGTTTCCCATACTATTGTGTTTGAATCTATTTACGTTGGTTCTTTCCATGCTATAGTTGGTGCTTCGGTAGAAGGAAGTAGGTTAGCACAACACAATTCATTGTTTTGTGGCATATTCTAAAAACGGATTTTTCGATGAAATTTCCATCGACAGCTTTCGCTTGAATCTCCAGCATTTTGTACAACCAGCAGGTTTTCCTTTCGCACGAGAATTGCTAACGTGGAAAATTCCAAGTATCATGAAGTGAAACTTTCAAAACATTTAAATCGCATCGCACACATCAAGGTTGATGGATTTGATTGGCAGGATATTCAAGGTTGCCACAAATGATATTAAATGCGGCTGTTTCTTCATTTATATTTTGTCCGTAAAACGTATGCGCGAACGTACGTACGCATGCGTGCAAGAACCAACGTCCATAGCGAGGTGAAGAACGTATACGAATACGGATGAAAGGTTTCTCATACTTGTATTCGCGTAAACTGCTTCCATTCCCCATACACAGGTATATACTGCGTTCTCATCCGTAACTATACGACGTGTACGTAACATAGGTCCACGATTACGTACGTACCAAAACCCATGCAAATACTGTGTATACAAAGTAACCTTCACTCGTGCCCACAGTCGGGGTCTTTGTGTGACGTGGCGACTTGTGCATATTAGGTTAATATATTACATCTCATTCACACAAATTTGTTTCAATACTGAACATTAAGTTGTCATGGGACGACCACTTTAACAGTAGTAAGGAACGGTATGGGTTTGTAACAATTCCAGGTTTTGCGTGTGAGACTTGTAGTTTATGCTCAATCTTGTCTTTGTAAACCCAGTAAAACTACAGCAGCATACAACCGCTTACTAGTACGTCCAAATTAATTGGCTATATAGTTCAACACAAGTATACGTATTATGAAAAGGCGCGAACACGTGAAACCACTGATTAGTTCATGTTAAAACAACAAGCAAGGCGCACGCTAATAATCAGACGCACAAAGAAGGCATTACAATGTTACATATATTCCACATTGTCAATGCAAGGGACCCGATGACGACAATTAGCTGGGTTAGTTAATTATTTTTCTTTCAGTCGAACGATTTCAGGTTCGAAACTGGGCGCTTATGTGGTAAGTATATAACATGGCATGTATATATTTACAGAATTATTTGAACTTATTTTTCTGTAGGCTACGGCCTTGTCACATGTTTTTACTGATTTTTTTTGAAACCTAAGATTGTAACTGTTACGTTTCTTTCATTATTTCTGTAAGATCCGTGAAGTTTGGACCAAGTAGACCAGTGTTTCCCAAACTGAGGGTCGCGCAATGAATTTTAAGGTATGAAAATCGCACATTAATATCACACAAACTACTATATCTATTGACTTTTCTACGTGAATAACACTGTTGGGTGATTTCGACACATAATTGACACCAGTAATCTCGTATAAAAGAGAATGCGTTTGGAAGTACAGCGGGAAGTGAAAGTCTCCTTATTGTACCACGTGACATAACCGAACGCACAGCGTACGTATTAATCACGTGATCAAAACGAGAGCCAAAAACAATCACGTGACGTCACACCTGCAAGTAAGAATTTACTTTTTCCAATAAATAAACTAATTAACATTTACCGCGACCGTTTTATATTCAACTGGCGTATAGGAGAATACAACCAAATCCGCATAATTTCCACTGTTTTTATTATTCACATGGCGCGTCCGAATACTGGAGTCTATAATACTTCCGTTACTCACCTAAGCTTCCACACGCGAGTGAATTCTTACTTGTCCGGAATTTTGGTCTCGTAAACAATGCATTTTTATTGTGACGTTTGAATAGTCAATTTTGCGCGTGAGTCACACGCGTACACGGTATTGCCAGCATAAAATTGTATATTTTGATCTGTTTAGAATTTTAAACGTAAAAAAAAATTAAAGAAATTAAAAAAAATTAAAAAATTAAAAGGAGTGGCCCTGGTCCACTTGCACGCGGTCGATAAGAGCGATGACTCTAAGCTAACGATAACAATAAGAGGAAATAACCTATTATTGTTTTAATATACGTTGTAAGTTCGGCTATTAGTTGAAGACAAAAAGTAAAACTTAGAAAATTAGTTAGAACTGGAAAATTTCCCTTAACCCGGTTAAGACTTAACCGTCCGGATTGCAGCTTTTTTTAACCGAGCCAAGTTTCGAACCCATGATGGAATCGTTACTCGGACCGTTTTTGTATTGGTTGTTATATGTATCGGTCGCGTTAACCATTTGGCCACACGACCGTACCAGAATGCAGTCATTGGTCCGGTTAATTACAAATAGAATAACTGAAAAGACATCGTCTGTTGGCCAACTTATGCGATCGGGATTTAGTTCTGACGCAATTCGGCCTTCGTTACTCGCATGAAATAAACGATGATTATATAGAAATGGGTGGTTGTATAGGGATCCGTTTGAAATTGTATAATAAGGTGTTTCCGTTTTGAACTTTAAATAGCATGTTTCAGTATGTATTTAGTCAAGCCGGGCATAGAATCAATGAGACATTACGTAGAAATGATCTGATAAATCCTTTTGTGAAAGTAAATGTGGTAAACAACAGTAAATCATAGCTTTTTAAAATGAAAAAAAAATGCGTTAACAGGTGTGAGCTACGAAGTTTAGAAACCAGTTTTACTTTCTTTTCTGAACAAATAGCTGACGATCTAATAAAAAGATATTTTTTATCATTATAGTGAGTTCAGCGCTTTCACATGAGTCATCTAAAAGATACACGCGTCTATTCGCCTACTCTTTTCAAAACGGTGCAAGTTTTAACCAGAGTCAAATAATCCTTACATACACGCTTTGCCAAGATTGCTCATTACAGCTAAAAGGTATGGGTTAGCTTTAACAACTCTCACAAATATAATAATGTCCGGCCGGCTGGTCTAGTGGTTTAGTTCATCGCCTTTCAATCGAAAGGTTGCAGGTGCGAAACTGGTCGCTAGTTAGTCGGTTGTGTCCTGGGCAAGGCACTTTACGGACATTGCCTGAAACCAGTCGAATAATGGATTGTACCAAATTGAAGGACCGTGTCTAGCATATACAACACATTGCAATAGCTCCGGTAACCCAAAGGTGGGCGCGAGGTGATCTGACGATTGCCCGTGTGTTAACCCCCTTGGTTTTCCAATTCACGGGGATAAACATGAATATCCTATCCTATGTACTGGTTATTTCGCTTGATAGTATTTGGTCCAGATATTAAATGGTCCTAACTGCCCAGTTAGTGGATGCATGCTTAAATAAACATTAGGGTATTAGAGTTATTTTTAAAATTGGGGTGGTGTTTTGAATTTTTTTAAATCGGTAGGGTTAGTTCTGGGGTTGAGATTAGTGTTTAGGGTAGAGTTGGGAATAGTTTTCGTTGTTTTCAGTGAGCAGTTTTCCAAAAGTGTATTACGTCACGCAAAAATCTATAGATGGCGTATAACCAATTAAGACCTCTATGCACGGGCGGATGTGACGAGTGGTACCCTCCATGAGTCATGGTTTTGAAACGAGTGTTTTGCTGAGTAACAGTGGTGGTGATTTCACATTTTTTGGTTGAAAGCAGCATGTGCTAGGCTGCGCGCCGGTGTTCTCGTTTAGCTGTAAAGTTTTGTAATCGTGGAGCAGTGCTTTGTGAAATAAAGGTGTCGATTGTGCATCTGCTAGCTGTTTTGTTGGAAAAAGTAGCCGATGTACGAAGGGGTATGGGCTCAAAATTTTTAAGTACAATTTTGTAGGGTTTTGAGTTTAGGTTGCAGATCCAAGCTTCAATTTTAAATTGTGAAAAAATCTAAGACTTCCTATGTGAGGATTTTGATTGACAGCCGTTTTTGTGAGGTCAGTTTGCATTGAAGAGAACAAGAGAATAATTAGTTGAACGCCTCCTAAAACCGCGAAAGTCAAAGCGCAATACGTAATTACACACAATGAGATATCCTAGACGCGCACATACAACCGTTGGAATATAACATTTGTTTTACCAATTATTCCACGCTAGTAATGAAAGCGGAATGATTTAGGTATAGAAGACCATTTTTTGTACAACTCGGACCCTTGGCTTCAATTCGGACGGTTAGAACCGAACCGTAACATAAAGTATTTTTAGGATTGGGTCGGCTTATATACACACGGTTATTGTGGACGAGTACAACACTGACTAGCGGATATTCTTATATTGTATATATGCCTATAAAAATAACTCTAAAAAACTAGGGAACTGTAATATCCGTAATGTGTTTATCCATAACGAAAGCGCGCATCTATCGTGCGAAACCGTCCGAACATTCTTAAAAGCGGGAGCTCGGAAATACAAAATGCAGTATAGCATAAAAATAACATTATCTTATCAGTAGTCCTATACACTTTAAAAGTGTTTTTCTCTGTGTGTGTGCGCCGCGTCACGCAATAAATTCGCGCTCGGAGATTTTAACAACACTATATTTGTAATACGTCCGCTATATTTATATTATTATATCCTTTTAGTGACGTATTATAACGACCGTTCGTTTTGCCCTGTTTTCTTTTCCATTATATAATACTTGGCAAAATAATAAATAAACCGAACAAAACTAAAATATACAATAAAGTGTACTTAAGAAAATTATAATTTATCCTCAGTATTATACCTACACGTCCTTGGTTAAAGAACTTTTAGTAAATCAGCTGTTTGTACAAAACAACTTGTTGAAAATTTATTTTTGACCCCACCTCACACATTTTTGCTCGAAAACGGTGCAATTACTTCCAATTCGGCCGGAAGAAATATGAGACTCGTATGAGAAATTCCAAAATGTCAGGTGAAACAAGTTTGCGAAAAAGAACAAAGAATATATCGAAAATGAATTCATATATTGAAGGTTAGTTTGTGGAATAAATGCTTTTTGTTTTGTTTTTTGGTTTTTTTTTGTTTAGTATTTTGGTGAGTCACACTGTGGGTATCCCCCTAGATTTAATCTATATTACTTAATAACTTGGTGGATTACTGCGTAGCCCTACAACCTACAGATTGGAAACCAGTCGCTAGTCGTGTGGCCTTGGACAAGGCACTTAGCCGACACCCAGTCAAGCTGGAAAGATACAAACAGAATGCATGCAGCACAGGGTATGGAATGAAGTAACACTCCATACAACGCAGTCATGTGCTTGTGTGAAATTAATGGAAATATTCTCATCGAGCACGTACGTTGGTGCAGAGCGCTAACATTTTTGTGATTATTACGTCACCCAGGTACGTCACGCGTATTATAGGAGGCGTTCAACCAATTATTCTCCCTATCTCTTCAATGCAAACTGACCTCGCAAAAACGGCCGTCAATCAAAATCCTCACATAGGAAGTCTTAGATTTTTTAACAATTTAAAATTAAAGCTTGGTTCTGCAACCTTAACTCAAAACCCTCCGAAATTTTATTTAAAAATTTCTAGCCCATACCCCCTCGTACATCGGCATCTTTTTTTCATCAAAACAGCTAGCAGATGCACAATCAACACCTTTATTTCACAAAGCACTGCTCCACGATTACAAAACCTTACAGCTAAACGAGAACACCAGCGCGCAGCCTAACACATGCTGCTTTCAACCAAACAAACATTTGAGAAATCACCACCATTGTTACTCAGCAAAACACTCGTTTCAAAACAATGACTCATGGAGGGTACCACTCGTCACATCCGCCCGTGCATAGAGTTCTTAATTGGTTATACGCCATCTATAGATTTTTGCGTGACGTAATACGTTTTTGTGCCATGCGTGACGTTATATATTTGCGACATGCGTGACGTAATATATTTGCGACATCCGTGACGTAATATATTTGCGACATGCGTGACGTAATATATTTGCGACATGCGTGACGTAACACATTTGCTTGGTTGTTCTAACAAAGTAAACAAATTAAAATTGACTTAAAATTCGCTTTTGCTTTTTAGCACTACAGTATTCAAACGCGCACATACAAACTCGAAGAAAGCTATAAACGTCCGAAATACAATCAGAATATTACGTCGTTAATGCGCATAGAAATAATAAAATATGCAAAACGGACTCGGTTTAGCGGCTTACCATCTGATGAATGCGCTCCTCGAATGGTATTCATGTTAATAACCTTGTTTTCCATTAGGCAACCACCTATTTCAATACACACTCTGCAATATTAACTTTCAGTGCAACTTTTACTTAGACATTGTGGTAATGAGAGCGTTTTTAAAGCTTTTTGTACTTTCGACCTGTGACGTCGAGTTTCCCATACTATTGTGTTTGAATCTATTTACGTTGGTTCTTTCCATGCTATAGTTGGTGCTTCGGTAGAAGGAAGTAGGTTAGCACAACACAATTCATTGTTTTGTGGCATATTCTAAAAACGGATTTTTCGATGAAATTTCTATCGACAGCTTTCGCTTGAATCTCCAGCATTTTGTACAACCAGCAGGTTTTCCTTTCACACGAGAATTGCTAACGTGGAAAATTCCAAGTATCAGGAAGTGAAACTTTCAAAACATTTAAATCGCATCGCACACATCAAGGTTGATGGATTTGATTGGCAGGATATTTAAAGTTGCCACAAATGATATTAAATGCGGCTGTTTCTTCATTTATAATTCGTCCGTAAAACGTATGCGCGAACGTACGTACGCATGCGTGCAAGAACCAACGTCCATAGCGAGGGGAAAAACGTACGTACGAATACGGATGAAAGCTTTCTCATACTTGTATTCGCGTAAATTGCTTCCATCCCCCATACACAGGTATATACTGCGTTCTCATCCGTAACTATACGACGTGTACGTAACATAGGTCCACGATTACGTACGTACTAAAACCCATGCAAATACTGTGTATACAAAGTAACCTTCACTCGTGCCCACAGTCGGGGTCTTTGTGTGACGTGGCGACTTACATATTAGGTTAATATATTACACCTCATTCACACAAATTTGTCACAATACTGATCATTAAGTTGTCATGGGACGACCACTTTAACAGTAGTAACGAACGGGTTGGGTTTGTAATAATTCCAGGTTTTGCGTATAAGACTCGTAGTTTATGCTCAATCTTGTGTTTGTAAACCCAGTAAAACTACAGCAGCATACAACCGCTTACTAGTACGTCCAAATTAATTGGCTATATAGTTAGTTCAACACAAGTATACGTATTATGAAAAGGCGCGAACACGTGAAACCACTGATTAGTTCATGCTAAAACAACAAGCAAGGCGCACGCTAATAATCAGACGCACAAAGAAGGAATTACAATGTTACATATATTCCACATTGTCAATGCAAGGGACCCGATGACGACAATTAGCTGGGTTAGTTAATTCTTTTTCTTTCAGTCGAACGATTTCAGGTTCGAAACTGGACACTGATGTGGTCAGTATATAACATGCCATGTATATATTTACAGAATTATTTGAACTTATTTTCTGTAGGCCACGGCTTTGTCACATGTTTTTACTGAATTTTTTTTAAAAAACTGGAGCGAAACGTTTTCGTGCAGATAAACCGCGGCAAGGTTAGTGTATCGTGAACAATAAGATTGTAATTGTTACGTTTGTTTATTTGTTTCTGCAAGATCCGTAAAGTTTGGACCAAGTACCAGTGTTTCCCAAACTGAGGGTCGCGCAATGAATTTTAAGGGGTAAAAATCGCACATTAATATCACACAAACTACTATATCTATTGACTTTTCTACGTGAATAACACTGTTGGGTGATTTCGACACATAATTGACACCAGTAATCTCGTATAAATGATAATGCGTGTGGAAGCACAGCGGGAAGTGAAAGTCTCCTTATTGTACCACGTGACATAACCGAATGCACAGCGTACGTATTAATCACGTGATAAAAACGAGAGCCAAAAACAATCACGTGACGCCACTCCTGCAAGTAAGAATTTACTTTTTCAAATAAAAAAACTACTTAACATTTACCGCGACCGTTTTCTATTCAACTGGCGTATAGGAAAATACAACCAAATCCGCATAATTTCCACTGTTTTTATTATTCACATGGCGCGTCCGAATACTGGAGTCTATGATACTTCCGTTACTCAAGTAAGCTTCCACACGCGAGTGAATTCTTACTTGTCCGGAATTTTTGTCTCGAAAACAATGCATTTTTTTGTGACGTTTGAATAGTCAATTTTGCGCGTGAGTCACACGCGTACACGGTATTGCCAGCATAAAATTGTATATTTTGATCTGTTTAGACTTTTAAACGTAAAAAAATTAAAGAAATTAAAAAAAATTAAAAAATTAAAAGGAGTGGCAAGCTTAAAATTTTCCAGCAACCTTCGTCTAAGCGTGTATGATAGGATTGTTTGGCCCTGGTCCACTTGCACGCGGTCGATAAGAGCGATGACTCTAAGCTAACGATAACAATGAAATCAAAAATATTTCCTAAATTTAAATTTGTTCCATTTGTTTGGTGAGTACTAGAGCTATCAGTTATATGTTGGATAGCTGGATTATTAGACTGAAGGACAGATGTTTCCAAAGGTGTCCAATGAGCATCACTAGATGGAAACAGTGCTGGAAAGTCTTGCTCTGCTTTCACAAATGATCTTTGTTTTACTGCTGGTCTGCTCGGTGGTTGTTGTTGGATTAAAGTCACATTTGAACTTGGTTCAAACTGTGTTGGTTCACTTGATAAATTAATATCATGCATTCGTTTATTCAAAGCTGATTTTTGGGATGCAGTAAAATTTTGAGATATAGTAGAAAAACCATCTTCCATATTTGAGTTGTTATCTGAACGAGTCTTTTGTTTGCTACTAGGAAAATTTGTCTTCTGTTTTATAGAAATCTTTTTTTGTGAAACAGTCTTGGTGGGCTTTTTTTTAATGACAGAATGTTGTGAAAGC
>CH003411.1:488432-500008 GCA_000149265.1 Ciona savignyi | reverse complement strand
TTAAAAAATTAAAAGGAGTGGCAAGCTTAAAATTTTCCAGCAACCTTCGTCTAAGCGTGTATGATAGGATTGTTTGGCCCTGGTCCACTTGCACGCGGTCGATAAGAGCGATGACTCTAAGCTAACGATAACAATAAGAGGAAATAACCTAATATTGTTTTAATATACGTTGTAAGTTCGGCTATTAGTTGAAGACAAAAAGTAAAACTTAGAAAATTAGTTAGAACTGGAAAATTTCCCTTAACCCGGTTAAGACCTAACCGTCGGGATTGTAGCCATTTTTTTTAACCGAGCCAAGTTTCGAACCCTTGATGGAATCGTTACTCGGACCGTTTTTGTATTGGTTGTTATATGTATCGGTCGCGTTAACCATTTGGCCACACGACCGTACCAGAATGCAGTCATTGGTCCGGTTAATTACAAATAGAATAACTGAAAAGACATCGTCTGTTGGCCAACTTATGCGATCGGGATTTAGTTCTGACGCAATTCGGCCTTCGTTACTCGCATGAAATAAACGATGATTATATAGAAATGGGTGGTTGTATAGGGATCCGTTTGAAATTGTATAATAAGGTGTTTCCGTTTTGAACTTTAAATAGCATGTTTCAGTATGTATTTAGTCAAGCCGGGCATAGAATCAATGAGACATTACGTAGAAATGATCTGATTAATCCTTTTGTGAAAGTAAATGTGGTAAACAACAGTAAATCATAGCTTTTTAAAATGAAAAAAAAATGCGTTAACAGGTGTGAGCTACGAAGTTTAGAAACCAGTTTTACTTTCTTTTCTGAACAAATAGCTGACGATCTAATAAAAAGATATTTTTTATCATTATAGTGAGTTCAGCGCTTTCACATGAGTCATCTAAAAGATACACGCGTCTATTCGCCTACTCTTTTCGAAACGGTGCAAGTTTTAACCAGAGTCAAATAATCCTTACATACACGCTTTGCCAAGATTGCTTACAGATAAAAGGTACGGGTTAGCTTTAACAACTCACAAATATAATAACAACCACGTCGAAATTTTAGATTTACTGGTTATTTCGCTTGATAGTATTTGGTCCAGATTTTAAATGGTCCTAACTGCCCAGAAAGTAGATGCATGCTTGAATAAAGATTAGGGTATTAGAGTTATTTTTAAAATTGGGGTGGTGTTTTGAATTTTTTAAATTCGGTAGGGTTAGTTCTGGGGTTGAGATTAGTGTTTGGGGCAGAGTTAGGAATAGTTTTCGTTGTTTCAGTGAGCAGGTTCCCTTCTTTTAGTGTTTTCTGTTATAGGCCTATAGATGGGGTATAACCAATTAAGACCTCTATGAACGGGCGGATGTGACGAGTGGTACCCTCCATGAGTCATTGTTTTTAAACGAGTGTTTTGCTGAGTAACAATGGTGGTGATTTCACATTTTTTGGTTGAAAGCAGCAACATGTGCTAGGCTGCGCGCCGGTGTTTTATAATGTAGAGCAGTGCTTTGTGAAATAAAGGTGTCGATTGTGCATCTGCTGGCTGTTTTGTTGGAAAAAGTAGCCGATGTACGAAGGGGTATGGGCTCAAAATTTTTAAGTACAATTTTGTATGGTTTTGAGTTTAGGTTGCAGATCCAAGCTTCAATTTTAAATTGTGAAAAAATCTAAGACTTCCTATTTGAGGATTTTGATTGACAGCCGTTTTTGTGAGGTCAGTTTGCATTGAAGAGAACAAGAGAATAATTAGTTAAACGCCTCCTAAAACCGCGAAAGTCAAAGCACAATACGTAATTACACACAATGAGATATCCTAGACGCGCACATACAACCGTTGAAATATAACATTTGTTTCACCAATTATTCCACGCTAGTAATGAAAGCGGAATGGTTTACGTGTAGGAGACCAATTTTTGTACAACTCGGACCCTTGGCTTCAATTCGGACGGTTAGAACCGAACCGTAACATAAAGTATTTTTAGGATTGGGTCGGCTTATATACACACGGTTATTGTGGACGAGTACAACACTGACTAGCGGATATTCTTATATTGTATATATGCCTATAAAAATAACTCTAAAAAACTAGGGAACGTAATATCCGTAATGTGTTTATCCATAACGAAAGCGCACATCTATCGTGCGAAACCGTCCGAACATTCTTAAAAGCGGGAGCTCGGAAATACAAAATGCAGTATAGCATAAAAATAACATTATCTTATCAGTAGTCCTATACACTTTAAAAGTGTTTTTCTCTGTGTGCTCCGCGCCACGCAATAAATTCGCGCTCGGAGATTTTAATAACACTATATTTGTAATACGTCCGCTTATATTTATATTATTATATCCTTTTAGTGACGTATTATAACGACCGTTCGTTTTGCCCTGTTTTCTTTTCCATTATATAATACTTGGCAAAATAATAAATAAACCGAACAAAACTAAAATATACAATAAAGTGTACTTAAGAAAATTATAATTTATCCTCAGTATTATACCTACACGTCCTTGGTTAAAGAACTTTTAGTAAATCAGCTGTTTGTACAAAACAATTTGTTGAAAATTTATTTTTGACCCCACCTCACACATTTTTGCTCGAAAACGGTGCAATTACTTCCAATTCGGCCGGAAGAAATATGAGACTCGTATGAGAAATTCCAAAATGTCAGGTGAAACAAGTTTGCGAAAAAGAACAAAGAATATATCGAAAATGAATTCATATATTGAAGGTTAGTTTGTGGAATAAATGCTTTTTGTTTTTTTTTTGTTTAGTATTTTGGTGAGTCACACTGTGGGTATCCCCCTAGATTTAATCTATATTACTTAATAACTTGGTGGATTACTGCGTAGCCCTACAGCCTACAGATTGGAAACCAGTCGCTAGGTGGTCGTGCTGACTTAGACAAGGCACTTAGCTGACACCCAGTCAAGCTGGAAAGATACAAACAGAATGCATGCAGCACAGGGTATGAAATGAAGTAACACTCTATACAACGCAGTCAGGTGCTTGTGTGAAATTAATGGAAATATTCTCATCGAGCACGTACGTTGGTGCAGAGCGCTAACATTTTTGTGATTCTATTACGTCACCCAGGTACGTCACGCATATTATAGGAGGCGGTTAACTAATTATTCTCCCTATCTCTCCAATGCAAACTGACCTCACAAAAACGGCTGTCACTCAAAATCCTCACATAGGAAGTCTTAGATTTTATAACAATTTAAAATTAAAGCTTGGTTCTGCAACCTTAACTCAAAACCCTCCGAAATTTTATTTAAAAATTTCTAGCCCATACCCCCCTCGTACATCGGCATCTTTTTTTCATCAAAACAGCTAGCAGATGCACAGTCAACACCTTTATTTCACAAAGCACTGCTCCACTATTACAAAACTTTACAGCTAAACGAGAACACCGGCGCGCAGCCTAGCACATGCTGCTTTCAACCAAACAGACATTAGGGAATCACCACCATTGTTACTTAGCAAAACACTCGTTTCAAAACAATGACTCATGGAAAACAACGTGCATAGAGGTCTTAATTGGTTATACGCCATCTATAGATTTTTGCGTGGCGTAATACGTTTTTGTGCCATGCGTGACGTTATATATTTGCGACATGCGTGACGTAATATATTTGCGACATCCGTGACGTAATATATTTGCGACATGCGTGACGTAATATATTTGCGACATGCGTGACGTAATATATTTACGACATGCGTGACGTAATATATTTGCGACATTCGTGACGTAATATATTTGCGACATTCGTGACGTAATATGTTTGCGAAATTCGTGACGTAATATATTTGCCACATGCGTGACGTAATATATTTGCGACATGCGTGACGTATTAAATTTGCGACGTGCGTGACGTATTAAATTTGCGACATGCGTGACGTAACACATTTGCTTGGTTGTTCTAACAAAGTAAACAAATTAAAATTGACTCAGAATTCGCTTTTGCTTTTTAGCACTACAGTATTCAAACGCGCACATACAAACTCAAAGAAAGCTATAAACGTCCGAAATACAATCAGAATATTACGTCGTTAATGCGCATAGAAATAATAAAATATGCAAAACGGACTCGGTTTAGCGGCTTACCATCTGATGAATGCGCTCCTCGAATGGTATTCATGTAAATAACCTTGTTTTCCATTAGACAACCACCTATTTCAATACACACTCTGCAATATTAACTTTCAGTGCAACTTTTACTTGGACATTATGGTAATGAGAGCGTTTTTAAAGCTTTTTGTACTTTCGACCTATGTGACGTCGAGTTTCCCATACTATTGTGTTTGAATCTATTTACGTTGGTTCTTTCCATGCTATAGTTTGTGCTTCGGTAGAAGGAAGTAGGTTAGCACAACACAATTCATTGTTTTGTGGCATATTCTAAAAACGGATTTTTCGATGAAATTTCCATCGACAGCTTTCGCTTGAATCTCCAGCATTTTGTACAATCAGCCGGTTTTCCTTTCACACGAGAATTGCTGACGTGGAAAATTCCAAGTATCAGGAAGTGAATCTTTCAAAACATTTAAATCGCATCGCACACATCAAGGTTGATGGATTTGATTGGCAGGATATTCAAGGTTGCCACAAATGATATTAAATGCGACTGTTCCTTCATTTATATTTCGTCCGTAAAACGTATGCGCGAACGTACGTACGCATGCGTGCAAGAACCAACGTCCATAGCGAGGTGAAGAACGTACGTACGAATACGGATGAAAGGTTTCTCATACTTGTATTCGCGTAAACTGCTTCCATCCCCCATACACAGGTATATAATGCGTTCTCATCCGTAACTATACGACGTGTACGTAACATAGGTCCACGATTACGTACGTACCAAAACCCATGCAAATAGTGTGTATACAAAGTAACCTTCACTCGTGCCCACAGTCGGGGTCTTTGTTTGACGTGGCGACTTGTGCATATTAGGTTAATATATTACACCTCATTCACACAAATTTGTTTCAATACTGAACATTAAGTTGTCATGGGACGACCACTTTAACAGTAATAACGAACGGGGTGGGTTTGTAACAATTCCAGGTTTTGCGTATAAGACTCGTAGTTTATGCTCAATCTTGTGTTTGTAAACCCAGTAAAACTACAGCAGCATACAACCGCTTACTAGTACGTCCAAATTAATTGGCTATATAGTTCAACACAAGTATACGTATCGTGAAAAGGCGGGAACACGTGATATCACTGATTAGTTCATGCTAAAACAACAAGCAAGGCGCACGCTAATAATCAGACGCACAAAGAAGGCATTACAATGTTACATATATTCCACATTGTCAATGCAAGGGACCCGATGACGACAATTAGATTGGTTAGTTAATTCGTTTTCTTTCAGTCAAACGATTTCAGGTTCGAAACTGGACACTGATGTGGTCAGTATATAACATGCCCTGAATATATTAACAGGATTGTTTGAACTTATTTTTCTGTAGGCCACGGCTTTGTCACATGTGTTTACTGATTTTTTTTAAAACCTAAGATTGTAATTGTTACGTTTCTTTCATTATTTCTGTAAGATCCGTGAAGTTTGGACCAAGTAAACCAGTGTTTCCCGAACTAAGGGTCGCGCAATGAATTTTAAGGTATAAAAATCGCACATTAATATCACACAAACTACTATATCTATTGACTTTTCTACGTGAATAACACTGTTGGGTGATTTCGACACATAATTGACACCAGTAATCTCGTATAAATGAGAATGCGTGTGGAAGTACAGCGGGAAGTGAAAGTCTCCTTATTGTACCACGTGACATAACCGAATGCACAGCGTACGTATTAATCACGTGATCAAAACGAGAGCCAAAAACAATCACGTGACGCCACTCCTGCAAGTAAGAATTTACTTTTTCCAATAAATAAACTAATTAACATTTACCGCGACCGTTTTCTATTCAACTGGCGTATAGGAGAATACAATCAAATCCGCATAATTTCCACTGTTTTTATTATTCACATGGCGCGTCCGAATACTGGAGTCTATGATACTTCCGTTACTCAAGTAAGCTTCCACGCGCGAGTGAATTCTTACTTGTCCGGAATTTTGGTCTCGAAAACAATGCATTTTTTTGTGACGTTTGAATAGTCAATTTTGCGC
The DNA here is from genome assembly GCA_000149265.1 of Ciona savignyi. Classification (NCBI taxonomy): domain Eukaryota; kingdom Metazoa; phylum Chordata; class Ascidiacea; order Phlebobranchia; family Cionidae; genus Ciona; species Ciona savignyi. Next base: position 493,901 of record CH003411.1, on the reverse strand, counting down.
GTGAGTCACACGCGTACACGGTATTGCCAGCATAAAATTGTATATTTTGATCTGTTTAGACTTTTAAACGTAAAAAAATTAAAGAAATTAAAAAAAATTAAAAAATTAAAAGGAGTGGCAAGCTTAAAATTTTCCAGCAACCTTCGTCTAAGCGTGTATGATAGGATTGTTTGGCCCTGGTCCACTTGCACGCGGTCGATAAGAGCGATGACTCTAAGCTAACGATAACAATAAGAGGAAATAACCTATTATTGTTTTAATATACGTTGTAAGTTCGGCTATTAGTTGAAGACAAAAAGTAAAACTTAGAAAATTAGTTAGAACTGGAAAATTTCCCTTAACCCGGTTAAGACTTAACCGTCCGGAATGCAGCTTTTTTTAACCGAGCCAAGTTTCGAACCCTTGATGGAATCGTTACTCGGACCGTTTTTGTATTGGTTGTTATATGTATCGGTCGCGTTAACCATTTGGCCACACGACCGTACCAGAATGCAGCCATTGGTCCGGTTAATTACAAATAGAATAACTGAAAAGACATCGACTGTTGGCCAACTTATGCGATCGGGATTTAGTTCTGACGCCATTCGGCTTTCGTTACTCGCATGAAATAAACGATAAATATATAGAAATGGGTGGTTGTATAGGGATCCGTTTGAAATTGTATAATAAGGTATTTCCGTTTTGAACTTTAAATAGCATGTTTCAGTATGTATTTAGTCAAGCCGGGCATAGAATCAATGAGACATTACGTAGAAATGATCTGATTAATCCTTTTGTGAAAGTAAATGTGGTAAACAACAGTAAATCATAGCTTTTTAAAATGAAAAAAAAAATGCGTTAACAGGTGTGAGCTACGAAGTTTAGAAACCAGTTTTACTTTCTTTTCTGAACAAATAGCTGACGATCTAATAAAAAGATATTTTTTATCATTATAGTGAGTTCAGCGCTTTCACATGAGTCATCTAAAAGATACACGCGCCTACTCGCCTACTCTTTTCGAAACGGTGCAAGTTTTAACCAGAGTCAAATAATCCTTACATACACGCTTTGCCAAGATTGCTTACAGATAAAAGGTACGGGTTAGCTTTAACAACTCACAAATATAATAACAACCACGTCGAAATTTTAGATTTACTGGTTATTTCGCTTGATAGTATTTGGTCCAGATTTTAAATGGTCCTAACTGCCCAGAAAGTAGATGTAGGCTTGAATAAAGATTAGGGTATTAGAGTTATTTTTAAAATTGGGGTGGTGTTTTGAATTTTTTAAATTCGGTAGGGTTAGTTCTGGGGTTGAGATTAGTGTTTGGGGCAGAGTTAGGAATAGTTTTCGTTGTTTCAGTGAGCAGGTTCCCTTCTTTTAGTGTTTTCTGTTATAGGCCTATAGATGGGGTATAACCAATTAAGACCTCTATGAACGGGCGGATGTGACGAGTGGTACCCTCCATGAGTCATTGTTTTTAAACGAGTGTTTTGCTGAGTAACAATGGTGGTGATTTCACATTTTTTGGTTGAAAGCAGCAACATGTGCTAGGCTGCGCGCCGGTGTTTTATAATGTAGAGCAGTGCTTTGTGAAATAAAGGTGTCGATTGTGCATCTGCTAGCTGTTTTGTTGGAAAAAGTAGCCGATGTACGAAGGGGTATGGGCTCAAAATTTTTAAGTACAATTTTGTAGGGTTTTGAGTTTAGGTTGCAGATCCAAGCTTCAATTTTAAATTGTGAAAAAATCTAAGACTTCCTATGTGAGGATTTTGAGTAACAGCCGTTTTTGTGAGGTCAGTTTGCATTGAAGAGAAAAAGAGAATAATTAGTTAAACGCCTCCTAAAACCGCGAAAGTCAAAGCGCAATACGTTATTACACAAAACGTAATTACACACAATGAGATATCCTAAACGCGCACATACAACCGTTGGAATATAACATTTGTTTTACCAATTATTTCACGCTAGTAATGAAAGCGGAATGGTTTACGTGTAGGAGACCAATTTTTGTATAATTCGGACCTTTGGCTCCAATCCGGACGGTTAGAACCGAAACGTAACATAAAAAAATATTTTTAGAATTGGGTCGGCTTATATATACACGGTTATTGTGGACGAGTACAACACTGACTAGCGGATATTCTTATATTGTATATATGCCTATAAAAATAACTCTAAAAAACTAGGGAACGTAATATCCGTAATGTGTTTCTCCATAACGAAAGCGCGCATCTATCGTGCGAAACCGTCCGAACATTTTTTAAAGCGGGAGCTCGGAAATACAAAATGCAATATAGCATAGCAACAACATTATCTTATCAGTAGTCCCATACACTTTAAAAGTGTTTTTCTCTGTGTGTGTGCGCCGCACCACGCAATAAATTCGCGCTCGGAGATTTTAACAACACTATATTTGTAATACGTCCGCTATATTTATATAATTATATCCTTTTAGTGATGTATTTTAACGACCGTTCGTTTTGCCGTGTTTCACGTTCTTTTTCCATTATATAATACTTGGCAAAATAATAAATAAACCGAACAAAACTAAAAATAAAGTGTACGTAAGAAAATCATAATTTATCCTCAGTATTATACCTACACGTCCTTGGTTAAAGTACTTTTAGTAAATCAGCTGTTTGTACAAAACAATTTGTTGAAAATTTATTTTTGACCCCACCTCACACATTTTTGCTCGAAAACGGTGCAATTACTTCCAATTCGGCCGGAAGAAATATGAGACTCGTATGAGAAATTCCAAAATGTCAAGTGAATCAAGTTTGCGAAAAAGAACAAAGAATATATCGAAAATGGATTCATATATTGAAGGTTAGTTTGTGCTTAGTGGAATAAATGTTTTTTTGTTTATCCCCTTGATTGGAAAACGCATGGGAGTTTACACATAGGAAATTGTCAGACCACCTCGCGCCCACCGCTGGGTTACTGGAGCTATTGCAGTGCATTGTGTATGATTTACACGTTCATTTTAATTTAGTAGAACTCAATAACCCACTGGGTTCAGGCAATGTCTGTTAAATACGTTGCCCAATAATACCATCAACACTAGTGGTTGGTTTTGAACCCACAACCTTTCGACTGCTTAAAGACCACCTGCGCTCACCCACAGCTAGGGATGCACAAACTAGAATATCGAATCTCCCGTAGGATTCGAATCCAAATATTACGTTTATTTCGAATATTTGGATTCGAAATAATATACATTGCACATTAAGAAACTATAATTGCATGGAGTTCCTTTTTATTTCCATTGTACATGTTGCAGCAGCGTTGATTATAATGGATATTATAAGCATGGGCGCCAACTTCCGCTGCGCAATAATTATCACATTAAATCGTCTAACCGCAGCGCCGCTTTTCCAGCGGTGTTTATTGCTTTGATCGGCGGTTTGACCTAGGGTTACGTTGACCTAGATTCAATACAGGACCACTGACGCACTCCCGTTTTCCCCATGTTCTTCCCATTACTAAGTATTAGCTAGAGAAAACAGTAGGCTAACATCGGTTAACGGTTTTTTTCTTTGATTAGTTAACCGTTATAAGAAACTGGATTCTTGCACAGCCCTCGCAGACACATAAATATTTGGTATATTCTTTCCGTATTGTTGACGCTGAGCTGCGTATTAACGACCATGCAATATTTCAGCGGGGGAAGTAGTTAGATTAAACACTTAAACTCCTGTCTTAATCTTTTAGCTTTGTAAATCGTTAGTATCATAGTTCTATCCGAGTTAGTTCGAGGCATAGGGCCGACTGTGATGTCATAAAATTTCGCGCAACGGTAACATTTTACTGAAGTTGCCGCCTATGATTATAAGTATGTAATCACACTGGCCATAGAGGTAGTCAGCGCCAGCAGACATTTTTGACGATCTTGCCACTTTAACTCGAGTTTGCTTTTTAATATAGAATAGGATTCGATATTCTGGATTCGAAATAACTATTCTAGAATACCAAGATATTCTAGTTTGTGCATCCCTACCCACAGCTATCTGACCAAATGTAAATAAATTTATCAACACAGTTTGTTTCATAGATTTTATTTATGTTATTTTGTTTCTTTATGTTATTTTGTTTTTATGACATTTTGGAATTTCTTGAGGCGCCAAACTAGATAACTTTTGGTTTTTTTTGGTGCCTTCCTGTTTTGCTGTAGTTTTTTGCCAGTTGCCACAAGATTTTTTTTTGTCAATTGTTGATTTTCAAATTGTTGGTGGTAAACGCTGCAGCGAAAGCAACAAAAAAAAAATTGTATTATTATTGTTTGTAAACTTTACAATGAAACAGAAATAGTAAATTAATATTTTTGATTATTTTCCACAAAACCACCATTGCATAGTTGAATATTTGGTTGAGCTAAATTAAAGGGACGTCTGAATCATATACAACACACTGCAATAGCTCCGCTAATCAAACGATGGGCGCGAGGTAATCTGACGATTGCCTGTGTGTTTTGGTTTTCCCATTCACAGGAAAAACATGAATAGTGGGCTATACTTAAATCTACTAATGGGTTCTACTAAATTAAAGAAACATGTGAATCATACACAACACATTCTGCTAGTGCGTGGGTATTCTGCTAGTGCGTACCAATTATGCGAAAAGTATGCTACAATATTTTGGACCATGTGTGTGGGGTAAAACACCGAATGACTACAAGTACATGTCGTTTAACTATTTTAAAATAGGTATAAACAATATCTAATTCAAATTAATTGCGGGCAATGCAATAGTCTCATTTGTTACACTTACTGTCAATTTTTTAATAACACCTGCTTATAACTTAATATTTTGTTTCACCGGTAACTTGTTGAATGTAAATTAACATAAAATGAAGGTTTATTGAAAGGTATAAGCCTATGCTGCATATCTTTCTTTTCTTATTATTTATCTAACTAAACATAAAGGGTGCAGCTGACTTGGTGACTCTTTGGTCTTTCGCTGCATCCTTTGCTGTACATTACTGTAAATACTGTGTTACTTGTTGAATTTTGATGGCAATTGTCAGCATAAATAAAGTGGGCGCAAGGTAATCTTAAGATTGCCAGTGTGTTAACACCCCTAGTGTTTTTTATTCACAGTTTTTTTATTGATAAAAAAGGATATCCAATCCTAAATATTGGACTTAACCATCAAATCCGGCATATAATTAGGCATAGTCCTGTAATCCGGCACGCATAGCCCTATAATTGCTGATTGATTTTAAATTCCTACAGAATCAAGTGCACCGGTGTCGGACAACATTATACTGACCCCTGGTGGTCCTTTTGCTTCATCGAGTTTCGTGGTGCAGGGGTTATATAAGATTTCTACTTTATGTTTCACCCCATGGTGTCTCGTTCTTGATCATTTCCTTGCGATATTCGTTCGCACGTCAGATGCATCCAAGACTAATATCATCGGATGCTGTGTTTGGGTGAGTTGGGGGCGGGCAAGGAGGGGTTTGGGTAAGTGGGGTGGGGGGGGGCA
>CH003411.1:445746-465237 GCA_000149265.1 Ciona savignyi | reverse complement strand
TTTACATACAATTAAGTAAATATGAACAGGTATTATTTTTATGGATCAAAGTTTCCCAGGCGCAACAGACTCGTCACTTTAACCGGTCTTATACAAATGTGTACATTAACCTCTACACGACTGTTCATGATTATTATCGGTCAGTACGGTTGTGTGAATGGCTAGGGCCACCGATTTAAATATATATAGTAAAGAATTGCCGCTTCGACACTTAAAAAGTCGGGTAAAATATGAAACAAATTGAAGTAATTTAACATATCTGTAAAATATTTTTAATGTTTCTTTATTAAGTTTAATGTTTTCATATCAACAGTGACAAACTATATGTGAGTGGCGGCTCGATCACTTGACCCGCAGTCTAAGAACGAAATAATTTTGCCCCCCGGTTTATAAAGTGTGCACACTCCTGTTATACAGTGTTACTCACCTGACAAAGAATAACTGTGTGGACCCCCTGGTTTTATTGTGTCACAACTGGTCATATTGTGTCGTAACAACCATATGTCATAGCATATTTTTTCATTACGGTTGTGTGATTCGAATAACTTATAAGCTGTAATCGTTCGTGTATTACTTTAATCGCTATAACATTTGTCTTGTTATTGAGTCTATGATTTGTATCAATGAGTTTGATGTGTTTCGTGTCAATATAGCATTAAAACACACAACAAGCACATTTATATAGCAACTTGCTGCGACGGATTGCAAATATACACGTTTGCGTCCGTGGTTTTAAATTAACAAAAAATACTTCCACTGATTTTAAACAACTACATAGCGGACAAAAATTTATTTTAAATTAACAAAAATACTTATACTGTAAGATTAACAGTCTATTTCCCAATCGAATTATCAAATTTCTATAGTACAACTTGCCCAACCAAGTTCTAGTGCAAATGGCTTAACTAAAACTGTTCGCACGTTTTTTTGAACACGAACCAGGGACAACTAAGTCTAATACCTTAAACTTCTTGGTGCTCATTGACATATGTCACTTAGCTTAATTTTTTTATTTCAACTTTCTTCCAATTGTAGGCTACTAAATTATGATTTTTTTAGCGCGTTCAAGAATTATCTCTATGAATTTTTTTCTCTGTGCTAAATTGTCTTTTTCTTGAAGAAACAAAATACTGTTCATAATTAACCTAAAAAAATAAAGTGGAAGTGAAATAGGAGTTATATCTTCCAAAAAGCGGAACTTTTCAACGCTTGAATGGTTTAAAAAGGGAACCTGTTCTCACGTGATAGCTTTATATGACGAGACCTATTTACATACAATCAAGTAAATATGAACAGGTATTATTTTTATGGATCAAAGTATCCCAGGCGCAACAGGCTCGTCACTTTAACCGGTCTTATACAAATGTGTACATTAACCTCTACACGACTGTTCATGATTATTATGGGTCAGTACGGTTGTGTGAATGCTATGGCCACCGATGTAAATATATATAGTAAATAATTGCCGCTTTGACACTTAAAAAGCCGGGTAAAATATGAAACAAATTGAAGTAATTTAACATATCTGTAAAATATTTTTAATGTTTCTTTATTAAGTTTAATGTTTTCATATCAACAGTGACAAACTATATGTGAGTGGCGGCTCGATTACCCGTCAGTCTAAGGACGAAATAATTTCGGCCCTCGGTTTAAAAAGTGTGCACACTCCTGTTATACAGTGTTACTCACCTGACAAAGAATAACTGTGTAGACCCCCTGGTTTTATTGTGTCGTAACAGGTCATATTGTGTCGTAACAACCATTTCATGATTTTTGTTACGGTTGTGTGATTCGAATAACTTATAAGCTGTATTCGTTCCGTATATTATTTTAATCGCTATAACATTTGTATTGTTATTAAGTAAACGATTTGTATCAATGAGTTTGATATGTTTCGTGTCAATATAGCATTAAAACACACAACAAGCACATTTATACAGCAACTTGCTGCGACGGATTGCAAATATACACGTTTGCGTCCGTAGTTTTAAATTAACAAAAAATACTTCCACCGATTTTAAACAACTACATAGCGGACAAAAATTCATTTTAAATTAACAAAAAAATACTTCCACTGATTTTAAACAACTACATAGCGGACAAAAATTCATTTTAAATTAACAAAAAATACTTTCACTGATTTTAAACAACTACATAGCGGACAAAAATTCATTTTAAATTAACAAAAAATACTTATACTGTAAGATTAACAGTCTATTTCCCAATCGAATTATCAAATTTCTATAGTACAACTTGCCCAACCAAGTTCTAGTGCAAATGGCTTAACTAAAACTGTTCGCACGTTTTTTTGAACACGAACCAGGGACAACTAAGTCTAATACCTTAAACTTCTTGGTGCTCATTGACATATGTCACTTAGCTTATTTTTTTAATTTCAACTTTCTTCCAATTGTAGGCTACTAAATTATGATTTTTTTAGCGCGTTCAAGAATTATCTCTATGAATTTTTTTCTCTGTGCTAAATTGTCTTTTGCTTGAAGAAACAAAATACTGTTCATAATTAACCTAAAAAATAAAGTGGAAGTGAAATAGGAGTTATATATTCCAAAAAGCGGAACTTTTCAACGCTTGAGTGGTTTAAAAACGGAACCTGCTCTCACGTGATAGCTTTATATGACGAGACCTATTTACATACAATCAAGTAAATATGAACAGGTATTATTTTTATGGATCAAAGTTTCCTAGGCGCAACAGACTCGTCACTTAAACCGGTCTTATACAAATGTGCACATTAACCTCTACACGACTGTTCATGATTATTATGGGTCAGTACGGTTGTGCGAATGGCTAGGGCCACCGATGTAAATATATATAGTAAAGAATTGCCGCTTCGACACTTAAAAAGCCGGGTAAAATATGAAACAAATTGAAGTAATTTAACATATCTGTAAAATATTTTTAATGTTTCTTTATTAAGTTTAATGTTTTCATATCAACAGTGACAAACTATATGTGAGTGGCGGCTCGATTACCCGTCAGTCTAAGGACGAAAAAAATTTGGCCCCCGGTTTAAAAAGTGTGCACACTCCTGTTATACAGTGTTACTCACCTGACAAAGAATAACAGTATGGACCCCCTGGTTTTATTGTGTCACAACTGGTCATATTGTGTCGTAACAACCATTTCATGATTTTGTTACGGTTGTGTGATTCGAATAACTTATAAGCTGTATTCGTTCCGTATATTATTTTAATCGCTATAACATTTGTATTGATATTGAGTATACGATTTGTATCAATGAGTTTGATGTGTTTCGTGTCAATATAGCATTAAAACACACAACAAGCACATTTATACAGCGACTTACTGCGACGGATTGCAAATATACACGGTTGCGTCCGTAGTTTTAAATTAGCAAAAACTACTTCCACCGATTTTTCAAACAACGACATAGCGAATAAAATATTTTTTAAATACTTATACTGTGAGAATTACGGTCTTTATACAATTCTAATTTACAGAAGGCTAATTTCTATATGGTACGACTTGCCCAAACAAAATTCTAGTGCAAATAGCTAGAACTGTTGGCACGTTTTTTGAACACGAAGCAGGTACAACTAAGTCTATTACGTTAAACTTCTTGGTGAGGATTGACACAAATCACCCAGCTTATTTGTTTTATTATAACTTTCTTCCAACTCTACCAAATTATGATGTTGTTCAGCGCGTTCAACAATTATCTCTATAAATTCTTTTCTCTGTGCTAAATTGTCTTTTGCTTGAAGAAACAAAATACTGTTCATACTTCACCTACAAAAATAAAGTGGAAGTGAAATAGGAGTTATATCTTCCAAAAAGCGGAACTTTTCAACGCTTGAATGGTTTAAAAACGGAACCTGCTCTCAAGTGATAGCTTTATATGACAAAAACAGAGCAACACCTAACACATCCCCTGACATACCACAAATACAGGGCAACATACCCCCAAGCATACGACATATACAGGGCAACACACCCCCAGGCATGCGACTAATACAGGGCAACACTACCCCAGGCATACCACAAATACAGGACAACACTACCCCAGGCATACGACTAATACAGGGCAACACTACCCCAGACATACCACAAATACAGGGCAACATACCCCCACTTATATACGACATATACAGGGTAACATAACCCCGGCCCCCGGGCATACCACAGATACACATGAAAATAGGTTGGTATCAGGTATGTTACAGGTTTAGTAGGCATAACAAACAGTAGGCTATTATGGATCTGGTAGCACAACATTTGGTTCGATCTAATCGGTACTTTTTGAACGGATCGGGTGAAGAATAATAGATCGACTTTTAATTGACCGATTCTCGAAGTTATATCGGATTTTGCTACATAGGATAGGATATTCATGTTAACACACAGGTAATCGTCAGATCACCTCACGCCCACCGTCAGGTTATCGGAGATATTGCAGTGTGTTGTTGTATAATTGTGGTTTAAGCGTTTGTATTTATTTAAATCGCTACGTCACAAAACAATTATTGACAAAATAATGGTTTTTATGACTCGACTTGCCTTTAAAACAGTCAAAAAATGTTTTATCAGTTTGCTGAATTTCCCTTATGAAATATGAACAATATAAATAGGAAATGGTTTATTATGCTTTAAACCCGTAGAATTAGCGAGCTGCTCTGTTATAGCTTACCGTGTTTTCACATTTTGTTTGTTTTTGCCGAATATTTTAATTTAAGCAGGAAATTAAACAAAACGTCATATCCGCTTATGCGCAGTGGCGTCTTCCTGTTATGCAACGCCATTACACGTCATAAAGGATAACAAATAACACGCAAGGTATAAAAGGTGTACAGCTCGTAGGCCTATATTCATATATTCATCCGCAAGTAGGTCTACAGTTCTGCTAGCACTCCAAGTGATCACTGGTATCTTGTGTCTTACGCGTCAGAAGCAAAATGTGTGAGTTGAATTTAAAGTTAATGTTTTTATGATTGTATTTTTTGTCGGTTATGGTAATGGGTGTCTGGTAAGTGAAATTGTATGCTGGGTTAGTGCGTCACCTATCAGCTATAATGTCGCCTTTTAATCGAAAGGTTGCAGGTGCGAAACTGGTCGCTTGCTAGTCGGTTGTGTCCTTGGGCAAGGCACTTTACGGACATTGCCTGAACCCAGCAGATTTAATGGGTTTTACTAAATTGAAGGAACGCGTGAATCATACACAACACACTGCAATAGCTCCAACACACCGCAATGGGCGCGTGGTGATCTGACGATTGCCCGTGTGTTAAACCCTTGGTTTTACCATTCACGAGGATAATCATGAATATCCTATCCTATCCCGCTTTCAATATTTCCCTGTATTTTTACTCAGCAAAATACTAAATTACGTAACATGATATGGCAAAATTCTGGGAGTCCAATTGCTTACAGTCCTGTGCTACCGGGAATCCCCCAAATAAGGCGACATAGAAATAACAAAACCAACCGAAATAAACTTTGTGTTTATCAATTCAGCTGATAAGAAACCTGATCTCTCCCAAATCACCCAGTTCAATAAAGAGGGACTGAAAAAAACTGAAACCACCGAAAAGAATACACTGCCGACCAAAACAAGTAAGTTGCGAAGACATGGAATGGTATGTAGCGTATACATGGGCTACTAAATCGTCATCGTGTATATATGTACGGAAATGTATGTTGTTTATAGCTCGATTGGTTAGCTTATCCGAAACTGATCACTAGCTAGTCGATTGTGTATTTGTGTAAGGCACTTAACGGACATTGCCGGAACCCAGCGCATTAATGGGCTCTACTAAATTGAAGGAAAGTGTGAATCTTATACAACACACTGCAATAGCTTTGGTAACCCGGCGGTGGGCGTGAGGTGATCTGACAATTGCCCGTGTGGTAACGCGCTTTCGTTGCCTCATTTATGGGATTAAAACATAAGTAACTCGCCTTAAAACGATGCGAGTTATGTGGCTGAACGATTTGACGAAAATTGGTGAAACAAATATTGTTTTATTTTATCTCCATTTTACCATAAAATTTCAAATGTTTTGTGTTTTTTTCACAGCAATTGATCAAGAAAAACAAGGTTGAAATAAACGACTGATTCTCACCATGTATTCGGACTTTGAAATATTAATATTTGGAAATCCAGCATAAAATTGTTATTCAAGAATAAATTGTCTTCGTTGTTCGTTTTAAGTTGATTTGACTTCATTCTACGCTGCTTGTTGCATTTTTACGTCATAGAACAAGGCATTTTTATGAATATTAGATGAAATTTCGATTTTATTTTTAGAACTTTCTATTCAATTTTGTTTCTATTTAAAGCTATTGGTAGTAAAACTAAACTGGGTTTATCTGGACTTAATGGGTTATTCATACACAACTACTGCAATAGCTATTGTAACCCGACGGTGGGCGCGATGTGATCGATACCAAACCATTTGGCTTACGATTCATTAGCTACAACGGAATAATGTGGGAACAAACTAAAAGAAGTTTAATGCAATTACTACATAAACTAAGAGAAATTCAGTTAGACAATTTAACATGTTGTTCATACTGTATAGCTTATACCTGGTGACACTAATAAGCAATCATTAGAAGATTATTAGGGAGTCGATTACAAGTGTTCGGCAGTAACAGAAAGGTATTTTAAGGGTCATTCGTATAAGAAAGTATAGAAGTTGTGTTGTGGTCATTATGGAAAAAATTAAACTAAGGTTAACGACAGTACCAAAATAATAATCCAATAAATCGCCTGCGCAGTATACTAGCAGATATTGCGTATTAGCCTGAACCATACATTCCAGGCTCACATTAGAACGGATGGGATGTAGTCGCGCTAGGTTGATAAGGTGACGTGAAGGGTTATGTGGCCATGTTCTCTCGATCGATGGATAACCACGGGTTGAAATGTGTCAGCTGGGAAAGCCGGGTAATCCACTTTTAAAATGGACACATTCTACCAGCAGTGAATTTATTTAGTGATTAAACTCAATTCGAATTACCGGTATAAGGACTAAGCTAATTATGAAAGAAATTACGTTTCTTTATACTTTTATTTCGATCAAATCTCGCAAGTAATTGAATATAAATCGATTAAAATTTAAATAAAAGTTGCAGCAAAGTATTTAAAAGTTTTCCCAGAGAAGCTATTATGAGCGAACACATGTGGACATAGAGTGTTTGTTCAGTCATAGATATGTCGGTACAGTGCTAGCATAAACAGCGTGTACAATTTAAGCTGGTATTCAATATTCGTTATTTTATTCGTTTATATGGTGTATTAGTAGGTTTTAAAGTATACCTAACCTATTTTATGTGCTAAGGCAGACAGGATTTTCAAAGGATTAAGAAAATATGTATGAAATACTGCAAAATGATTAAGAAAGGCGTTTTTATTCGTAAAATGGGCTTTTATAAGCTAGTAAATGGCTGTATTTTGGTTGGGTTATAATGATTGGCGTATATAAGGCAACAGCACGCTATAATTTAGCATGCGTATGTGAATTTTAACGAAGTAATCGAATTAGACTAAAATTCGAGTAAAATATGATTATTTATCAATGCTTAGTGCTGTGTTGTGCGTATTGAGATGTTTGGATAGTGGTACGGTGGCGTGAATGTTGGATAGCATTCACATGAGGCCAAACTCTTGGTTCGTTTATCGTGTGGTCGAGATTTTGGAATGTGGCGCAGATAGACAGGTGGTGTGAAAGGATAATTTGTGTACAAAATAATTTCGATCATGGCGCGATTTACCCACGAATCTCGACCGCTTATCTACACTGTATTATGTCGTAACAATGTCAGTAGATGAGCACAATGGGTTACGTTGGGCGCTGTGACAACAAAATATGAATTCGAGAATGAAGTGTTTTCGAGTGGACGACGACGAATCGAAAGTTTTCTCTTCGCAATCTTTCCCGGATCCGTGTGTGACGTAACATAAGGCTTTATGTCGTTTTAAAAAGACACTTTTGCTGTACGACGCCCGGCTTTGAAATGTTGTTATATAGAAATGTGTTTGATAAGCGCACCACCTGTCCATCTGCGCCACGTTTCTATAGTCCAGATCATATATATTTGTACACAAATCAACCTTGATAAGCGCACCACCTGTCCATCTGCGCCACGTCTCTATAGTCCAGATCATATATATTTGTACACATAATCAACCTTGATAAGCACACCACCTGTCCATCTGCGCCACGTTTCTATAGTCCCGATCATATATATTTGTACACAAATCAACCTTGATAAGCGCTCCACCCGTCCATCTGCGCCACACTAACAACCAGTTCTAGTTAATTGCCGAGCATCGGTTTGATTACACAAACTATACCGTCCACCAATTACTCCGAAATTGAAACCAACAATTTGGCCAATTGCTTCCCTTGGATAATGATCAACGAATCGCTGCAAATAGAAAAAGGAAATTGCATATCTCTCCCACTAATAGCTCTTTGTCCAATTTGCTGGTTGAACCAGTCTTCCGGTGCATGCTATGCAATGGAAAGTTGATAAAGGCTAAAAACGATGCGGATTTTGTTTTTGTTGTCTATTTTTTACCTGTATAACCGCTGTTTGCATATTGGGGGGTGTTTATATGATGAAAGGGATTATATATAATTGAGACTGGATGTGTGGAGCAGATAGACAGACAGGTTATGTGCTTTATATTTTGATTTGCGTACAGATATATATGACAGGGAGTTTGGAAATGTGGCGCAAATGGACAGGTGGTGTGCTTATCAAGGTTGATTTGTGTACAAATATATATGATCGAGACTTTGTAAACGTGACGCAGGTAGACAGGTGGTGTGCTTATCAAGTTTAATTTGTGTACAATTATATATGATCAAGGCTTTAAAAGCGTGGCGCTGATAGACAGGATTACGTATATTAGTTTCAGATCACGGGTCAAATCCCCAAGAAATCGCTCAACGATGACGTAACATCATTACGTCATCTGTTACATTTCAAACGTCCGAGGGCAACGGGGACAAAAGATTTAATTTCGATTCCAACCTTTCGCGGTAATTGAGTTAGCAATGATCCAACTCGATATACGTTACACCAGGTGTCGCTTGAGAATTGTTTTAATTCAAGGGGGGAGTAGGAATCGGGTTTTGGTCGAACGGGACGAAGACTAAAAGGAGGGAAAGCGGGAAGGAGGGAAGGAGGGAAACTACTTATTAACATGAAGATTATGACATTATGGCTAGTTTTAAACATGGGGTTGGAGTTGGGGTTAGTTCTGGGGTCGAGATTAGTGTTTAGAGTAGGGTTTAAATTAGTTTCCGTTATTTTAGTGAGCAGTTTTCCTCCTTCCCGCTTTTCCTCCTTTTAGTGTTACCCGTCAAACGGTACTTTAGCGGCAAAGTAAAAAGGAGGGAAACTGCGCACTAAAACTATAAAAACAAATTTTAACTTTGCTCTAGACACTATTCTCAACCCCAGAACCTACCCTAACTCCAATCCCATGTTTAAAACTAATTCTAACGCGCTAATCTTCATTTTAGTTGCAGTTTCCCTTCTTTTCCTCCTTTTAATATTTCCCAACACGAATCATGTGTTAGGGTTAGTGTTAGGGCTGGGGTTATAGGTTAAAGATAAGTGTATAGTGCAAGGTAAGAATAAGCTCCAATAGTTTAAGTTAGCAGTTTCCCTCGTTTAGTTCCCACTTCGGACGCGATTTGACGAATTCTTTGTTCTTTCAAAGAATTCCAAAATCGGCAAGAACAGCCACGAGTTGAGCTTTGTGAGCGATTCGTGTCGGTGTGGTATCGACTTAATATAGTGGTCTATGTCGTCACTGACAAGTGACAATGACGTGTTAATACGTCACATTCCTAAACTCCATCTACAAAGTTATTCAACCATGACTTGTAAAAATCGCGGTTAGACAGTTGGCGCGCTTATAGAACGGATGGCGCGCTTATAGAACGCCACAGGTCAGTGTTCAAGTTTGAGTTACACCGGATGTTACGTGCACCGGAAGCTACGTTCGCCCTTTAAACAGCGCCGATTGGACTTCGTAATAATATCCACCATAGTTAGTATACATGGCGCGTATTTATTTTGGTGGAAACTTATGGTTTTGTTGCAAGGTGGTGCAGTTACACAGGTGGGCAGTTACACAAATGCGCAATTACATATGTTGAATGTTACATAGGAGGTGCAGTTACATAGGTGGGCAGTTACATAGGTGGGCAGTTACATAGGTGGGCAGTTACACAGATGGAGCAGATGTACAGGTGGAGCAGATGTTACAGGTGGTGCGCTTATCCAGTAAAACGTTTCAACAGCTTAGAAGTTCCTAACTACATCTTACAACTCAGGTGTTAGTATCGATTATGGGGGTTTACCGAATGTTGCCCCGGAAGTACCGAAGCATCGCTGTGCGATTGTTGGTTGGGGTGGGTTTGTGTGGGGGGATCTACCTGATGACGTCATCTAACCCCGCCACGTCAGGGAAGGGGAAGTCCGACGAGCATCGGTTTCAATTCGATTATGACGTCAGCGATGACGTATACGAGGGGAATCCCCATCAAGCGGTAGCCCCGGTGCAGCAGAGGGAGGCATTGGGGGAAGTCCCGGGCGGAAACTTCTCGAAAGAAAACTTGTTCGGGAATAAGGTTGGTAAAACCTGTATATGCGCGCCGTATATGGATTGTATATGCGCGCCGTCTGCGTATATGGACTGTATATTCGCGCCGTCTGCGTATATGGACTGTATATGCGTGCCGTCTGCGATTTGTATTATTATTTTGTGACTAATCTGACAGTGGAAATGGCGCTTTTTGACAGTTGGAACTAGAATCGATCGATTTATAAATGATAAAGTGATTCAAAACGTGTATATAGGTAGGCGCCTTTATACAGGTATCTGCGTTGCTGGCGCCTTTATGCAGGTGCCTGCGTTGCTGGCGCCTTTATGCAGGTACTCACGCTGTAGACAAATATTATGGTTGAGTAGTTAATTGCTCGGTTGGTTGATATAAGTTGATCGTGGTCGGTACGAAGCAGACAATTATGTGGTGTGAACTGCGCTGTGTAAATAAGAATTGTTGTCGGATGTCTGGGCGGATATTACGTAGTTGATGACGCGTAACATACATGACGAAATGATTTTATTTTTTTTGGTTTTGAACTTGATTTGGTGGTAACGTATCTAACGAGATTCATACGGAAATATTTGTGGTTATCTCCATAAATGGGAAAACCAAGGTGGTTAACACACGGGCAATTGTCAGATCACCTCGCGCACATCGTCGGGTTACCGGAGCTATTGCAGTGTGTTGTATATGATAGACACGTTCCTTCAATTTGGTAGAACCCATTAATCCGCTGGGCTCAGGCAATGTCCGTTTCGAAACTGCAACATTTTGGCTGAAAAACGACGCACTGACCTATAGGGCTTAGTATACTAAAGCCAGTGTTTGGCAACCTTTTACACTTTTAAAGAGCCATTTTAACATATATGCAACAAACTAAAAAAAACTGAAAGCCACGAAAACAACTGTGTGAGATAAAGACGTGACTATTCTTCTGTTTGTTTTACTAATGCAAGCATTAAACTAGCGCTCGCTACAATTGCAATAAAATTAATAAGAGCCGCATCAGAAGTATGAAATAGCCGCAGGTTGCCGACCCCTGCACTAAACCATTTACCCTGAAATAAATTTGGGGAAAACCAAACGAATTTAAATTCAAATTTTAAACTTTCTTTCCCACCCCATGAAGCCTCCTGAATATTTCACCGACGCCGAGCTTGCTCCTTTATTCGCGAGGCCACCTAGCGACCCATCGGGGCCCGGGGAAATGGGGAGGGCTTACAAGGTGACCGACAATAACCCGGAAGTGAAGAAACAGATCAAAGACGGCTGGGACAAGCACGCCTTCAATCACTACGTATGCGAGAAGATATCGCTGCATAGGAACCTTGGGGACAAGAGAGACCAAGAGTAAGTTGGGTCGGATGGATGTGGGATCGAAACCAACCTACGTCTCGAAGTTTTTTTTATTACGTTAAAAAATGGTCTAATTATTGTAAGTTTAAATGTTGTTGTGTGATGTTATTGTCGGTCGTATGGTTGTGGGATCGAAACCAACCTAAATCGCTAAGTTTTTTTATGCTCTTTCATTACGTTAAAGAATGGTATAATAAAGTTAGATGTTGTTGTCGGCATTGCGGTTGTAGGATTGAAACCAACCGACCGCTTAGTTTATTTTCGTTCCTCCATTATATTAAAGAAGACGGAGTTATTTCAAGTTAAAGAGGCAGTTTAAAACGGCATCGTAATTTCTTTTTAATTTGCTGAATGAAGATATAAACGCCACGTCATTTTTTTCCTCCTTATAAGGTGTGTAATTACAGTCGTGTTTAAACTACTCCAACACTTCAATCGGAATTCTTTCACATCGACTCCATTTTCGTCCCCATTTTCAGGTGCAAAGCTCGAAAATGGCGGAAACCACTTCCTGACACTTCCGTTATTATCATCTTCCACAACGAGGCGTGGTGCGCCCTCTTGCGGACAGTGCACAGCGTGTTGGAAAACTCCCCGGGAATTTTGTTGAAGGAAATTATTTTGGTGGACGATGCGAGTACTATGGGTGGGTTGGGTGGATCGTATATAGAGGAGGGTGTAAGGGGTTATATATGGGGGGCTACATGTCCAAAGGGGTGTAGCGGGGGCCAAAGAGGTAGATGATCTACAACTTAAATTGGTGTGTGGGTGTATGGGTGGGAGGGGGTTATATGTGGGGGGGATACACTCCTGTAGCTTGTTTGATAAGACCATTAGGGATTGGCAACCCAAAAAGTCGTCGGGGTAAAACAAATAATTTTCTATTCGGCTGTGCCTTTAGCAGACATTGCTTAAACTCAGTAGATTAATGGGTTCCACTGAATTGAAGGGCCGTGTCTGTCATATACAACACACTGCAATAACCCCCTAACCCGACGGTGGGCATGAGGTATCAAATGATAAGTATGTGAATAGTCAACCACGGTATTTTAATAAATCACGTAAACTAGAGGTTTTGTTTTTCCGTCGAATTTGTACCCAAATCAACCTTGATAAGCGCGCCACCTGTCCATCTGCGCCACATTTCCAAAGTCGCTATAATGTATATTTGCACACAAATCAACCTTGATAAGCACACCACCTCTCCATCTGCGCCACATTTCCAAAGTCCAGATCATATATATTTGTACACGAATCCACCTTGATAAGCGCGCCACCTCTCCATCTGCGCCACATTTTCAAACTCCCGATCATATATATTTGTACACAAATCAACCTGGATAAGCGAGCCACCCATCCCACCCCACAGAACACCTGGGTTCCAAGCTCACGGACTACGTCTCCAAGTTGAAGGTGGTGAAGATAATTCGACTTCGGAGTCGCGCGGGGCTGATCCGTGCTCGACTGGCGGGGGCCCGGGAGGCCGAGGGGGCCGTGCTCACTTTCCTTGATTCTCATTGTAAGTTGGGTTGGTGGGTTGGGGGGATTTCCCTTCTGTGTACCAGGGGTCGGCAACCTTTTGTACTAAGGAGCCGTTTTAACCGATATTCCACATAATATGCCTCGTCATGGTTGGGTAATATGCCACGTCATGGTTGGTAATATGCTACGTCATGGTTTGGTAAAATGCCTCGTCATGGTTGGGTAATATGCCACGTCATGGTTGGGTAATATGCCATGTCATGGTTGGGTAATATGCCACGTCATGGTTGGGTAATATGCCACGTCATGGTTGGGTAATATGCCATGTCATGGTTGGGTAATATGCCACGTCATGGTTGGGTAATATGCCACGTCATGGTTGGGTAATATGCCACGTCATGTTTAGTAATATGCCACGTCATAGTTGGTAATATGCCTCGTCATGGTTGGGTATTATGCCTCGTCATGGTTGGGTAATGTGCCACGTCATGGTTGGGTAATATGCCACGTCATGGTTGGCTAATATGCTACGTCATGGTTGGGTAATATGCCTCGTCATGGTTGGGTAATATGCCTCGTCATGGTTGGCTAATATGCTACGTCATGGTTGGGTAATATGCCTCGTCATGGTTGGGTAGTATGCCACGTCATGGTTGGCCAATATGCCACGTCATGGTTGGCTAATATGCCACGTCATGGTTGGGTAATATGCCTCGTCATGGTTGGGTAATATGCCACGTCATGGTTGGGTAATATGCTACGTCATGGTTTGGTAAAATGCCTCGTCATGGTTGGGTATTATGCCTCGTCATGGTTGGGTAATATGCCACGTCATGGTTGGCCAATATGCCACGTCATGGTTGGGTATTATGCCTCGTCATGGTTGGGTAATATGCCACGTCATGGTTGGCCAATATGCCACGTCATGGTTGGCTAATATGCCACGTCATGGTTGGCTAATATGCCACGTCATGGTTGGGTTATATGCCACGTCATGGTTGGCCAATATGCCACGTCATGGTTGGCTAATATGCCACGTCATGGTTGGGTAATATGCCACGTCATGGTTGGGTAATGTGCCTCGTCATGGTTGGGTAATATGCCACGTCATGGTTGGGTAATGTGCCTCGTCATGGTTGGGTAATATGCCACGTCATGGTTGGGTAATATGCCACGTCATGGTTGGGTAATATGCCTCGTCATGGTTGGGTAATATGCCACGTCATGGTTGGGTAATATGCCACGTCATGGTTGGGTAATATGCCTCGTCATGGTTGGGTAATGTGCCACGTCATGGTTGGGTAATATGCCACGTCATGGTTGGGTAATATGCCACGTCATGGTTGGGTAATATGCCTCGTCATGGTTGGGTAATATGCCACGTCATGGTTGGGTAATATGCCACGTCATGGTTGGGTAATATGCCTCGTCATGGTTGGGTAATATGCCACGTCATGGTTGGGTAATATGCCACGTCATGGTTGGGTAATATGCCTCGTCATGGTTGGGTAATATGCCACGTCATGGTTGGGTAATATGCCACGTCATGGTTGGGTAATATGCCACGTCATGGTTGGGTAATATGCCTCGTCATGGTTGGGTAATATGCCACGTCATGGTTGGGTAATATGCCATGTCATGGTTGGGTAATATGCCATGTCATGGTTGGGTAATATGCCATGTCATGGTTGGGTAATATGCCACGTCATGGTTGGGTAATATGCCTCGTCATGGTTGGGTAATATGCAACGTCATGGTTGGGTAATATGCCACGTCATGGTTGGGTAATATGCCACGTCATGGTTGGGTAATATGCCACGTCATGGTTGGGTAATATGCCACGTCATGGTTGGGTAATATGCCATGTCATGGTTGGGTAATATGCCACGTCATGGTTGGGTAATATGCCATGTCATGGTTGGATAATATGCCACGTCATGGTTGGGTAATATGCCACGTCATGGTTGGGTAATATGCAACGTCATGGTTGGGTAATATGCCACGTCATGGTTTGGTAATATGCTATGTCATGGTTGGGTAATATGCCACGTCATGGTTGGGTTATATGCACGTCATGGTTGGGTAATATGCCACGTCATGGTTGGGTAATATGCCACGTCATGGTTGGGTAATATGCCATGTCATGGTTGGATAATATGCCACGTCATGGTTGGGTAATATGCCTCGCCATGGTTCACAGTAAATGCATCACAATATATGACATCACACCATATGACATCACAACATATGACATCACACCATATGACATCACACCATATGACATCACATCATATGACATCACAACATATGACATCACACCATATGACATCACACCATATGACATCACACCATATGACATCACACCATATGACATCACATCATATGACATCACACCATATGACATCACACAGGTGAGTGCGCCCCCCACTGGTTGGAGCCGATGTTGGAGCGAATCGCGGAGGACAACACGAGAGTGGTTTGTCCCGTCATAGAGGTCATCGACTCCGACACGTTCGCCATGAGCCTCACAACAGCCAGGTGGGTCGATGATTGCACGCCACCGTGTGGTAAACAACCTCCCCACAAGAGGGAGCATGTAATGATGAACTTCCCAAGGAATTGAAACATGAGATTAGCTTCCATCATGTAGCGTAGTTGAACTAACATTTTTATTCTTCCTATGATTTCGTTGCCCCATCTGTACCATTGTTACCCAATTCTTACCTTAATTGTTTCCCCACCTTTACCCCCATTTATTCCCTATAACGGGTTTTCCCCCTACCCGCCACCTTTTAACCACTTTCCCTCCCACAATTATAACGACCAAGTTTAGAGCGGTTCAAACCGGAATCCTGACTTGGAGCATGGGGTTCAACTGGACCCCTCGGAAGCCCGCCGGGGGGGTTCGGAACGACGCGGCGTTACCATCGGCTACAATGGCTGGGGGATTGTTCGCGATGAGTCGGGATTATTTCTATCACCTGGGTAGCTATGACAACGACATGCTGGTGTGGGGGGGTGAGAATATCGAGATGTCGCTGCGGGTGAGTTTTGGGGGACTGCGGGTAGTGTTCGTCCGGCCCGTTGGTCTAACGGTTAAGTGCGTCGCCTTTCAATCGAAAGGTTGCAGGTGCGAAATTGGTCGCTAGCTAGTCGGTTGTGTCCTTGGGCAAGGCACTTTAACGACATTGCCTGAACCCAGCGGATTAATGGGTTCTACCAAATGGAAGGAACATGTCTATCATATACAACACACTGTAATGCTCCGGTAACCCGACGGTGGGCGCGAAGTGATCTGACGATTGCCAGTGTGTTAACCCGCTTGGTTTTCCCATTCACGTGGATAAAGATGACTAACTTATCCTATATTTCATCTAATAACCCTTGACTCACCCATCACAAGATATGAAACCCTCTTTTCACCCTCAGATTTGGATGTGTGGGGGTACGCTTGAAATCCACCCGTGCTCACACGTGGGGCATGTGTTCCGCAAGCGAGCTCCGTACTCCCACCCCGGGGGCAGTGACGTGATCACCCATAATAACAAGCGGGTGGCGGAGGTGTGGCTGGATGAGTACAAGGAGCAATATTATCGGAGGGTTCCTCGCGCTCGTACGGTGGGTGGGGGTTGTAGTTTAAAAAATTTCTAAATTTAAGGGGATTTGATTTTTTGGGATTCTAAAACTATACAATCCTACTCCCAATGTATTACAATTCTGTTTCCTTTATATCCAATATCACAATATGAATATCACCCACAATATCACAATATGAATATCACCCACAATATTTTATTTATTAAAACCACGGAATAATACACACACGAGTCTCTTCCAAAAATAACACAAACACAATATATATAACATTATAGATACAAATATTGCAACAGTGTTTTGCAATGTAGTTGGGTGTGGGTGGGCGATTCACCCATCATAATAATCGGACAATTTGTGTCCATTCTATGGAGATCTTGTATTACATCGGTTAATATTGTTCGACGATGAATAAACTGGTTGCAAATAGTGGCCAGTAGGTGGCCAATGGTACAACTTACGAAGCGCTGGTTTTGATCCCACAACCTTTCCGTTTTGCCGCACAATTTAATTTTCGAGGTTATTTACACAAAGGGTTCAATATGGAGCTCATGTACAGGTGACAACACTGACAATTTACATATAAAAAAGAGACTAAGGTACAGAATTGGTGCGCTTACACAGGTGAATACCCACAGATAGACGCAGGGGATCTAACCCCACGAATTAAACTCCGGAAAGCACTTCACTGTCGAAGTTTCAAATGGTACATCACCAATATTTACCCGGATTTGTATGCGACACCCAAGAAGGATATCTTGTATAGTGGGGAGGTGGGTTTTGCTTTATCAACAGGAGCAGGGGAACGCAGGGTTATTTCGTTGGTTATCATTAACTGGTAGATAAAGGTATTAACATGTGGGTTGGATATTTATGTTTATTCCTGTGGAAAATTAGGGGGTTAATACACGGGCAATCGCCAAATTACCTCGTGCCCATCGTTGGGTTACCAGAGCTATTGCAGTGTGTTGCGTATGATTCACTCGTTGCTTTAATTTGATAGAACCCATTACTCCGCTGGGTTCATGCAATGTCTGTTAAATGCCTTGCCCAAGGACACAACCGACTACCTAACGACTAGTTTCGAATCTACAACTTTTTGGTTAAAACACGGTGTTCTAACCCACCGTGCTAATCGGATAAATTAACTTTCAATCCCCAGTGGCACAATCAGGCACGAGAAGGAAAATATTGTTTGGATTCTGCCAATCCTGATGGCAAAATTGGTGTCAAAATGACGATGTACGTCTGCCATGGGATGGGGGTGAATCAGGTGAGCTGAGTCAGTAGTTGAGGTCTAATTTCGTGCAACTAATTAGTCTGGTTGGTCAGTGCGTTGCCTTTCAGCCGAAGGGTTGTAGGTTCGAAACTGGTCGCTAGCTAGTCGGTTGTGTCCTTGGGGAAGGCACTTAGCGGACATTGCCTAAACCCAGTGGATTGATGGGTTCGACTAAATTGAAGAAACATTTAAATCATACAAAACACACTGCAATAGCTCCAGTAATCCGACGATGGGCGCGAGGTGATCTGACGATTGCCCGTGTTTTAACCCCTTTGGTTTTCCCAATCACGGGGATAAACATGAATTTCCTATATCTAAAGAGGCAATTGTCAGATAACCTCGCGCCCACTGTCGGGTTACCGGAGTTATTGCAGTGTGTTGTGTATAATTGAGACATTGTTGTTGGATAATTTATGCAACCACACGTGTCAGCCCACAAGTACCATAATACACCTCATATCGCCATCTCAAAAGTTTATATATTTCCCTCTTTCGTTAAAGTAAAATCAGTAATAACAGCAAAATTAATTAAAACACCTGGGACAATTGACAATATAATGGTTAGTTTTGATCCATCAACCCTTCCAGTACCAGTTCATTGCGTTGCCATTTAGCCACCTCATTCCTAGGATTTCGATTTTACTCGAAACGGGGAGATCAGGCATAGCTATGTGAAGGAACTTTGTCTTCAGCCCAGTGGAAACTCTGTAGTCACTTTCGCATGTGAATATCCCAAACATGAAGTTCCACTGCAACAAAAGTGGACGATTACCAAGGTTGGTAGAGTAATACACCTCATGTACACAGTCGAGCACAGTAATACACCTCATGCCCACAGTCAAGCACAGTAATACACCTCATGTACACAGTCAAGCACAGTAATACACCTCATGTCCACAGTTGAGCACAGTAATACACCTCATGTCCACAGTTGAGCACAGTAATACACCTCATGTCCACAGTTGAGCACAGTAATACACCTCATGCCCACAGTCGAGCACAGTAATACACCTCATGCCCACAGTCGAGCACAGTAATACACCTCATGCCCACAGTCGAGCACAGTAAAACACCTCATGCCCACAGTCGAGCACAGTAAAACACCTCATGCCCACAGTCGAGCACAGTAATACACCTCATGCTCACAGTCGAGCACAGTAAGTG
>CH003411.1:393370-443481 GCA_000149265.1 Ciona savignyi | reverse complement strand
GTGCGATGGTCATAAACATGAAGGTTACTGGTTTGATCATCACCCTGGCCTCTTTAACTTTGTATGGAATTTCCTCGATCCAGCGGATTTTAATTAATTGTCGATCCAAATGCAAATTTGTTTTTAAGCATGTTAATACGATAACCTGTTTGCAAGCGTGAAATATTCCGACGATAAAGTAATAACGACCCATATGTTGTACATTTTACATGGTAAACCTACAAAACAACCAACAACACTAATATTTAACAATAAAATGAATAAAATGTGATATTAAACTCCAATCTGCAGTTTCCTTGTTTACTTTTCCTGACAATTTTAATACCAACGTTCACAGTTTGTTTATAAACCATACCGTTCAACCAACTATTCTCTCTCTCTTTCCAATGCAAACTGAACTCACATAAACGGCTGCCACTCAAAAATCCTCACATAGCAAGTCTAAAATGTTATCACAATTTAAATTTGAAGCTTGGATCTGCAACCTAAAACCAAAACCATACAAAATTGTACTTAACAATTTTGAGCCCATACCCCTTCGTACATCGGCTACTTTTTCCAACAAAACAGTTAGCGACACTTTTATTTCATTCACAAAGCACTGCTCCACTATTAAACAACTTTACAGCTAAACGAGAACACCGGCGCGCAGCCTAGTACATGCTGCTTTCAACCAAACGAACATTGGGGATAACCATCGTTGTTATTCAGGGTACCACTCGTCACATCCTGCCGTTCATAGAGGTCTATTAATGGGTTATACGCCATCTAAATCATACACAACACGCTGCAAATAGCTCCGTTAACCCCGAACGGTGGGGCGACGATTGCCCGTGTGTTAACCCACTTGTTTTCCCATCCACGGGGATAAACATGAATATCTCACAGCACCCCGGTAATGGCGGGAGCAGTGTTCAGCATGGAAAAGGAATATTTCTACAAGCTGGGAGCATACGACCCGGATATGACAGGGATTGGATCGGAAAATCTGGAACTTTCATTCAGGGTGAGTTGCGAGTAAGGGAATTTCCCCGTGGTTGATACTACGTAAAAGCTATTTAGGTGATGATCAAAGTCACGTGCAAGAACTAACGGGGGTTTGATAAATATCCATGTTTATCCCTGTGAATGAAAATCAATTGGGTTATTACAAGGGCAATTGTCAAATCACCTCGCGCCCACCGTCAGGTTACCGGAGTTATTGCAATGTGTTGTGTATGATAGACACGTTCCTTCAATTTGGTAGAACCCATTAATCCGCTGGGTTCAGGCAAAGGAACGTTAAGTGCCTTGCCCAAGGACACAACCGTTTTATTAGGACTTTTCTCAGTACAATCGTGTTTGATGTAATGCAATATACACATTACACTAAGACCCAATGATACAACCGACAAATCCAATGGTTAATTTCGATCCCACAACCCATTGAGCTATCATGATCCCAGGTATGGTTATGCGGGGGAACCGTAGAGATCGCCCCGTGCTCAAGAGTCGGACACATCGGCAGAACTAGGAAACCGTACACACAAGATAACGAACTGGACAAAGTTGTGCTCAATAAGATGAGGGTGGCCGAAATATGGATGGATGATTATAAATGGCTGTTCTACAGACGAACACCTAGGGTGGGATGGTGTTTTAGTTGGTGGGGTGGTGTTTTAGTTGGTGGTATGGTGTTTTGGTTGGTGGGGTGGTGTTTTAGTTGGTGGGGTGGTGTTTTAGTTGGTGGTATGGTGTTTTGGTTGGTGGGGTGGTGTTTTAGTTGGTGGGGTGGTGTTTTAGTTGGTGGGGTGGTGTTTTAGTTGGTGGGGTGGTGTTTTAGTTGTTGGGTGGTGTTTTGGTTGGTGGGGTGGTGTTTTAGTTGGTGGGGTGGTGTTTTAGTTGGTGGGGTGGTGTTTTAGTTGGTGTGGGATGGTGTTTTGGTTGGTGTGGGATGGTGTTTTGGTGGGTGTAGAATGGTTGGGGCCGTTCGTCGTGCCCAGATTCGAGTTGCTGGAGCTATTACAGTGTGTGGATAATTAGACATAACTTTCAATTTAAACGACACATCAGAACCACTAAGTCGGAGCAATGTAAACTGGCTTGCTCAGATATATTACAAATATTTATTTCCCGATCTTTTCCTATTCGACGTTCACAAATTATTCATCAATATTGTGTCTCAACCTTGTATAATGGGCCAGGCGCGAACGTTGGATCCGCCCGATGTGAGCGACCGACGACAATTGCATGAGGATTTGGGGTGCGGCAACTTTGAGTGGTACATGCGGGAGGTCTATCCGGACCTCTATGTGGTGCAACATAAAGATCTTATACTAAGTGGGGAGGTAGGTATTTTGCATTTGACCGCACTTGCACAGTCGAGGTGCTATTGGAGTGTTTTGATGGATAGTTGATTAAAAATCCTCGTGGGTGGGAAGTCGGGCTCTTTTTTCTAGTAATTACTTGTGATAATAGTCGAGTTTTGTTACGATATTAGCCACATCGCCTTATGGACAATGTGATTTTAACCTCTACATTCTTGGCATTGCTTACTGCAATATGTTAAGACATCTCTAATATATTAGTCTGGCGAGTGCCGAAAGGTTGCAGGTACGAAACTGGTCGCTTGCTAGTCAGTTGTGTCCTTGGGCATGGCACTTTACGGACATTGCCTGAACCCAGAGGATTAATGGGCACAAGTAAATTAAAGAAACGTGTGAATCATACACAACACACTGCAATAGCTCCTGTAACCCGACGGTGGGCGCGAGGTGATCTGACGATTACACGTGTGGTAACCCCCTTGGTTTTCCAAATCACCGGGATAAACATGAATATCCTATTCTAATAACATCCCTACACACCTCGTGCTCAGATAAGATGTTCCACAAGCGAAGACTTCTGCTTGGATTCGAACAACATCCATGGGAACCCGGGTTCGATACTCGACATCGGCAAGTGCCGGGGTGTTGGGAAGGGTCAGGTGGGTTTGGAGGTCTTGTACTCTGTCCGGACGGTTTTGGCATCGATACCCACACCCACTAGTTCTTGTGGTTGAGCATCAGGACTGGTTGTCGTTATCTCAATTTTTTAAATAGATTGGTGGGTTAGTGCATCGCCCTTCTGCCGAAGGGTAGCAGATTCGAAACTTGTCTCTAGCAAATCAGTTGTGTCCTTGGGCTAATTACTTAACGGACAAGATATTCATGTTTATCGCTGTGAATGGAAAAACGCAAAAAGGGTTATGACACTGTCATTCGTCCGATCACCTCGTGCCCAACGTCGGTTTACCAGAGCTATTTCAGTGTGTTGGGTATGATTCCCACGTTCCTTCATTTTATTAGATTCAATTAAGTCTACCCTGTCCTATCCTATCCTAAGTCGCTGGGTTCAGGCAATGTACCTATGGTACAACACGTACATGATAATTCCGAACCGAATATATTTGTCTCCAAGTACTTCGAACTGACGGAGCAGGGCGAGATCCGACAAAACACGATCGCTGAGCTCTGTATCGCCGCCAAGGGGCGAGAGGTATGGACTGAACGATGTCGTCACCCGTGGCATGATGTCTCACAGAACCAGAAATGGGTTCTTTTACCGGTGAGTGAATTGTGCGGGTTTCGGACCCAGGACGACTGGATGTTTTATTACGTTTGTTTTTGCGTTAAAGAGCGGACTAAGCGATTACACTGTCGTGGCAGAATCGACAATATAGGCCTAAGACGTCTTTTGCGCTTAGTGTGTTCCCAGAACCTTATTTTAACGCCAATCATGAAACGTTAGTAAAGCATAGACTATACTGAGTAACGTTAGTACAGCAACTTGGTATAATAAAATATAATATATTAATATAATTAAAACAATAAAAAAGTGTTAATTATTACACGATGGCGATACTCAGTATACGATAAATAAAAGAACAAATTGCGCTTGTCATGAGACACAACCTCCATAACCTAGTGGCGTATTAATGGGCTTCATCTAGATCTGGAATCAAAATATCGTGACGGTTCACACATTCGTTGCCTGTTTGTTTGTTCTTTCTTCGATTGTGATTTTAATATACATGACGTTTTTGTTAAACGTTGTTAAAAACCTTATTTTTTACTTTTCTATTTTGCCCCCAATGTTAACCTGTTCCTGCAGTGTCCAAAGATTTTCAAAAAAGTTTCTTAAAATTATACTCAAAAATATTCAGTGAGACTTGTATGAACCGCGCACTGGAAGTCGGTTCCCTTGTGTACAGTCTTATACATCGGGATATGAGGGGAAAGTTATACTAGCATAATGTACATGCGAAACACAAACCAACAAATTCGTGATACCATGAAGTCGATTAAATCTTTACCTTTGTGAAGAGGTTGTTTTAATTTTTTATGGCTCATTTTAATGATTTTTTTTATATGATAGGATATATATGTTTATCCTCGTGAATAAGAAAACCAAGTGGGTTAACACATGAACATTCGTCAGATTATCTATCGCCCACCGTCAGGTTACCAGAGCTATTGCAGTGTGTTGCGTATTAAATAATATGTTCCCTTAATTTAGTAGAATCCATTAAGTTTCGTTTGCTTCACAGTAACGAAATATTTTTACTTGGAGATCAGTTCCAACCTAATTATATTGCAACATTAACATGATAACAAAGGTTACCATGAACCCCATATACTCAGGACGGCCACATATACCACGCGGAAACTAACTTGTGTCTGACGTATAACGTCCATCATCTAAGTGTGGCGTTGTTGAAGTGTGTGAAGCAGGGGACGAGCCAAATATGGGTGTTCGGGCACAAAGATGGATACAAAGAAGGTATTTCCGACATTTTCGTCATACACCTCATGCCCACAGTCGAGTTGATGGAGCTATTACAATATGTGGATGGTTGGTTCATTTATATCCTCGTGAATGGGAAGTCAGGCTTTATCCACGGGTATCGTAAGGCACATCATGCCCACAGTCGAGTTGCTGGAGCTATTACAGTGTGTGGATGGTTGGTTCATTTATATCCTCGTGAATGGGAAGTCAGGCTTTATCCACGGGTATCGTAAGGCACATCATGCCCACAGTCGAGTTGCTGGAGCTGTTACAATGTGTGGATGGTTGGTTCATTTATATCCTCGTTGGTGGGAAGCCAGGCTTTATCCACGAGTATTGTAATATAGCGCATGCACACAGTCGAGTTGCTGGAACTATTAGAGTGTGTGGATGGTTGGTTCATTTATATCCTCGTGGGTGGAAAGCCAGGCTGAATCCACGGGTATCGTAATACACCTCATGTCCACCGTCGAGTTGCTGGGGCTACTAAAGTGTGTGGATGGTTGGTTTATTTATATTCTCGTGGGTGGGAAGCCATGCTTTTTTCACGGGTATCGTAAGTCACCTCATGCCAACAGTCGAGTTGCTAAAGCTATTACAGTGTGTGGATGGTTGGTTCATTTATATCCTCGTGGGTGGGAAGCCAGGCTTTATCCACTGGTATTGTAAGACATCTCATGCCCACAGTCGAGTTGCTGGAGCTATTACAGTGTGTATAGGGGAAGCCAGGAAAATCTCATTAAAATGTTGCGAAAACATTCGACATGCAATGTATTTCAATCCATTTCTTTTCATATTCCCTACAGACTACACGATAGACGACGTATATTACGACAGCAATTCAACCGATGTGGCTGGTAACTACACTTATCAACCAGTGGATATTGAACAACCGACCGGTTTGGAATAATTTTATTAGAAGTACGGATTGGTGAAGAAGTCGAATTTTGTGGAAAACTAATTTGAAATAAACGAAATTTTAATAAACGTTTTGAATATTTACTTATTTGGAGACTTTAGTCGTCAAGAACTATCCGCTAGATGGTGCTCCGGATTCGGTATTGTGTTGGTTGTTAAGTTGACTACCAGTGTACGGTCGTGTGACCGAATTGTTAACGCGACCGATACATATACCAGCTATATATAAAAAAAACGGTCTCAGGGACGAGCCCATCATGGATTCGAAACTTATCCCGGTAAAAAAAAAGAAGAAAAAGTAGGCTGCCGGTGTACGGTCGTGTGGTCGAATGGTTAGCGCGACCGATACATATACCTACTCCTATACAAAAACGGTCCAAGTGACGCGCCCATTATGGGTTCGAAACTTAGCTCGGTAAAAAAAAAGAAAAAATAGTAGGCTGCCGGTGTACGGTCGTGTGGCCGAATGGTTAGCGCGACCGATACATATACCGACTCTTATACAAAAAACGAACCTGTTGACGAGTCCATCATCGGTTCAAAATTGAGACCGGTAAAAAAAGTACGCTACATACGAATCGCCCGCTTTAACTTGGTTGAACTGCTTAGTATCAAATGAAGTTTTTAACGCAGCAACACGCATATGAAAGTATATGATTAATTAATTCTAGAAATATTCATGTATAAAGGCCGTAGTCTACCGGTAGTTACGGGTACGGTTGACTTGAAATGTCTCAATACTGTTCAGTTCCTATGTGCAAGAACAAAAAAGGGGCCATCTATTTCCGAAGAAGGATGAAATGTGTACAAAGTGGAGAGTTGCCATAAAGCGTATGGATGAGAGCACTGGACAGTTATGGCACCCAAGTTTAAGCCATGATGTGGTGTGTTATAACCATTTCCTTCCTAGTGACTGTTTAAGTTTAACATATGGCCCAGCAGGGCTAACAATGAGAAGGAAATTGTACTGTGTTATCTAAATGAGGCATTCACTTCGGTTTATTAAAATAAACAAGAAAATGCAAACTTCTCTAACATATTTAACTTGATTGAAACATGTTTTCGTTTTCACATTGATAAAAATGACGAAATACGTACTTGGTATAGATGGGGGATTTTTAATTACGACAAAATATACCAATACATATTTATCACATAATACCTTACAGAATATGCCTAACCAATCTTAAATATCTTATTGCTCATATAAATGGGGTGGAAACACAACACTAAGATAAATAAATATAGAATGGAAATACGAACAAAAAGATGCGTATACCCCAAATTATCTTTAACCCCCTTCCGGGAAATCCCCATTTATTAAATTCCACTGAAACTAGTGATCAGTTATTTACGCTTTATAAAATACAGAAGAAAATGTCGAATCGAGTTAAATCTGTTAGCTAATTTGGTTTGAATACCCCAGAAACCTTGCACATTTGTAAAAGTTAACGCCGTTAATCAAATTGACACCACAGGTCTAAACAACAAACCCTTTTAAACGTCGACCGTAGGTCGTTTCACTCGTTTGTGTGTTTAAAATAAAGTTCCACTCGCTTTACTTGTCCTTGACCTAAGCACTTAGCGAATATTGCCTTAACCAAGTGGATTAATGGGTTCTTTTATAGTGAAGGAACATCTTAATCATATACTACACATTGCAATAGCTCCGGTAACCTGACGGTGCATCATATCTTGCAAGAATCGAACAGCTTTACGTGTCGGTCCGTCGCGGCATAATGGTGGTTTGCACTGTTCTTAAGTTGAACGCAATAAATGTTTGCTTAGCGTGCTAGAGAAGAAATTTCAAGTCTTGTTTGCGCTGCCTCCTTCTTCTATTGTGTGAATGGGTACCTGACGACACACAAGACCTTATAGTCTGCATACTGTAAGGTAGAAATCGCGAGGAAAACTCAAATCAACATGAGTAAGTGATTTTAGTTGCTTTTTTGCTTTTGTCGAATATTTTCTTTGGCATTACAGTAACGAATGGAACTAATATTATTTTTTCGTTGCTATTTTCATTGCGTTAAACGTTTTAAACTGTTTACACTCGAGCTTTTATTGGGTTTTAAATGGTGGGTTTGGGAATAAATCTTAAAAGGGGTACTATGGTTAAGCACTATTGCATTGTATATGGGATATTTTGGAGAATCGTCTGAAAGTGAACCTACAACGCATAGAAGCAAATAGCTGATTCTAGAAAGTACGAAATACGTTGCAAGTATAGGCAAAAGAGAAAAAGTCAGTCATGCGTACGATATATTCGCTATTGACTTTATTTCCAATTTACTTCGATATCGAGTTTAAAATCTGTTTTTGTTGTTTATTCTGAATTCGTTTATGATATTAATATCGTACAAAACTGAGCAACCAAGTTAAACTTGAGGAAATTATAACTGCCACAACGTAATATGAGATTGGAACACCGGTTCTTCGGTCAATTGGCTGTTACGGTCTACTTAGGCTAATTATTATTGGACCTTGCACTACCTTTATCGTGCACTTCGCTCGTGTGGCGGAACGTTACGGTTAACTTGACTATTAAGACTTGTGGCTTACTGAAGGTACGAGTCATGTGGGGTCAAAGCAGACTAAAGAATGTAGGAGTGCGCTCGTGTGGCAAAATAACTACCGCGATCAGCACATCGATTCTATACGAATAACCGTATTGGCGATGACTACATATTGGTTTCAAAACCTAGCGCGGTGGACAGATAGTGCCCAAACCCAGCGAATAAATGATTTTACAAAAACAGAACAAACACAACACACTTCAATAGCTTCAGTAACCCGACGGTGGGTGCGAGGTGATCTGATGATTACCCAAGTGTTATAATTTCGTTATGAAATTGGATACAATTGATGCGCCCAAGAGCTTTCAGCAAGTTTCGACCCCACAACCTTCTTTGCCGTCCCAGCAACTCGAGTCGAAGCAATCTCCAAGCACTTGGAGCCGTCATGCTGCAAGAGCGCTACAGGACCCGGCTACCGGTCCCCGATGGACGCCATGAGAGCGCCAAAGGAGAAGTTGTTGTACATTCCATGCATCTACCGCAACACACCGGTCGATCAGCCCGACTATCTGGCCACGGTGGACATGGACGAAGCCTCTCCCACATTCTGCCAGGTATGTTCGCTCAACTTGGATATTCAGTAAACGTGAGACACCGCCCAACTGTGTATGAGATGCACTTAAATACACTAATCCGCTTTTTTTTAATTTTGTTCACGAAACCAAGCGAATAGTGTACAAACTTATCTCAAGATAACGTCACCATATCTTGACGTAACCAGTGACGTCACGGTACCATGACGTAAACACTGACGTCACATGCAGGTGATCGACCGCATGGAAGTGCCGAACATGCACGACGAGCTGCACCACACCGGTTGGAACTCGTGCAGTAGTTGCTTCCACGACCCGACCAAGAAGCGACGACTCTTCATCCTACCAGGCTTGGTGTCCAGCAGACTCTACGCCGTCGATGTTGACACCGACCCACGTAAGCCCAGGATTGAAAAGGTGATTCTTCTTTTACGATCATGTTAAATGTTAACTTTATTACTTTTTGTTTTCACGTTAAAATCACAAAAATTGGAAAACTCAATACAAAACCCAATGTTCGGCTGATTATCTTCGTGGGTTAAAGCGTCACGTTTCAGCCGAGAGGTTGCACTTTTTTACTGGAATAAGCTTCAAACCCATAATGGGCCAAAGACCGTCTTTTGTATGTGATTTAGTATATGTATCAGTCGTGCTAACCATTCGGCCACACGCCGCCTTTCGAAACTGGTCGCTATCTAATCCAAGTGTCTCCCCACCCAGTGATAGACACGGCATACTAAAGTAACCCACACAGGTTGTCGACCCCGAGACCATTCACCACAAGACCGGTCTTGCCAACCCCCATACAGTGCACTGCATACCAGGAGGACAGATCATGATCAGCACCATCGGGGATCCAGCTGGGAACGGGAAAGGTTTTCGAATTCTTTCTTGCGTTTATTGCAATAAGTTAAGGCAATCGCACAAAGTCAACATCTTATTTTCAAATACAACAATAGTATAGAATAGACATTGTTCGACTGCATAGCTTGGTGGGTTAGTGCGTCGCCTTTCAGCCGATAGGTTGTAGGATCGAAACTGTTCGCTAGCGAGTCGGTTGTGTCTTTAAGAAAGACACTTAAGGGACATTTTCTGAACTCATCAAATTTTAATGAACACAAACAATGAATTAATTCGAGTGACGTTCATGCAATTATAACACCGGAATTCGTAAGGCAAAGTTAGTAAGGATGGTGATACTGGCACGCAAGGATAAACCAATATTATATTCTCCTCAATCGTTGTGAAATGTTGTCGTACCAGGTGGATTCTTGCTGTTGGATTCGGAGACATTTGAGCTCCAAGGTACATGGGAGGCTCCCGGACACAATCCTCCTTTCGGCTACGACTTCTGGTACCAACCACGTCACAATGTCATGATCAGCACCGAGTGGGGCGCCCCCAAGCGGCTACTTAGTGGATTCGACCCAGCTGACGTCACTAACGGTACGTTATGGTTGGTTTCCTTCTGTTTGGTATCGCTCATAGTCGAGTTGCTGAAGCTTCCAATGTGTGGATAATCAAACATGACTTTTAATTTGTACCACGCATTACATACACGACATACTGACCATATATCTGCAGGTCACTACGGACGAACTCTGCACGTGTGGGATTGGACGAAACGAGAGATGATACAGGTACAAGTCGTACTTCAATTCCGTTTCCTTCTTTTTTACTTGCAA
Organism: Ciona savignyi; assembly: GCA_000149265.1. Lineage (NCBI taxonomy): Eukaryota > Metazoa > Chordata > Ascidiacea > Phlebobranchia > Cionidae > Ciona > Ciona savignyi. Next base: position 432,963 of record CH003411.1, on the reverse strand, counting down.
AGTCGAGCTTTGTATTTTTATTGGTCATAAACATAGGAGATATTGTAACTATGTGTGGTGTTTCAGATGATCGAAAACATATGATTTTCCATTGTTGTTAAACTAACTTTAGCCTATAGAAACGTGTAAATCATACACAACATACTGCAATATCTCTGATAACCTGACGATGGGCGCGAGGTGATCTGACGATTGTCCGTGTGGTTAACATCCCCTTGTTTTCTCATTCATGGGATAAAATATGAATATCCTATCCTCCTACCCTCCTAATTTAAAACACTGCAATAGCTTTAGTAACCCGGCGGTGGGCGCGAGGTGATCTGACGATTGCCCGTGTGGTTAACCCCCTTGGTTTTCCCATCCACGGGAATAAACATGATAATTATAACCTTAAAATAGAGTACAATATAACCAAATGTAATGTACCAGTTAATTTTTGATTGATATTAAACGGACTATAGAAACAATATCTAATATATAAATATATTCAGCTCGGTTATGTTTTCGAATCGATTCTCATATTTTATCACATTCAGAAACTATTTCGCATAACGCCAGAAATGACGCGATTTTCCGAGTAAAATTACATCTTATTCTACTAAATCAGATTTTAAAAGAGTTGAATCTATTCCAGCTAGATTTATTACAGAAACTCCATTTTCAGTAAAAACATGATCAGTTTCTACAATATTCTAAATATAATGTTTAATTTTTTCTAAAATATTTTAACTTCATATTATTTTTAGTTTTTTTTTCTAAAATATTCCAACTTTATTTTTCACCGAATAATTGAATCGATTGTTCCAAGGACATCGATCTGGGTCCGGAAGGGTGGATCCCCCTCGAGATTCGATTCCTACACGACCCCTCCGCCACCGAAGGCTTCGTGGGCTGTGCACTCAGCAGTACTGTGTTCCGATTCTACAAAACTCAGGTCAATATGGCGTGTGTGATTCGTGTATGAATATAAGGAGTTGATATAAATTCGTCTGATCCACAGCTAGTCTGATGGTTGGGTGCGACAGAATTGAAAGTTTGCAAATTCGAAACTGGTCGCTAGCTAGTCGACTGTGTCCTTGCACTTTACGGACATTGCCTGAACCCAGCGGATTAATGGGTTCTACCAAATTGAAGGAACGTGTCTATCATATACAACACACTGCAATAGCTCCGGTAACCCGACGATGGACGCGAGGTGATCTGACGATTGCCCGTGTGTTAACCCCCCTGGTTTTCCCATTCACGGGGATAAACATGAATATCCTATCCCTAAAATGGGAAATATAAAGTGTACTACAAGGACCTAATGCATTGGAGGTATACGATTGAGATGTTTCTACACTTTACGTTCAACCCTTCGGTAGCGCAAGGTTCATGCTTTGATTAAAGTCAACCCACAATTTAATATTAATGGGTCGTTGGGCGAAATGGTTAACTCAACCGATACACATAAATACAAAAAAGCGGTCTTAAAAAAAAACTGAAGCCAAAATTAATCTTAATGCCGATCAATTGGGCTCCTTCTTTAAAGATTTAACCGAAAATTGTCCAGAACTACCTGCTAATTTAATCTCACGCGCTTGCAAAATTGCAGCCACTTAAAAATTGTTGCGATAACAGCTGACGGTGGTGATACAGCCTGTTATCAAGATAACCACCATTACCACATACCTGAGTTGAATTCAGCCCGGGTAATGCTTTGAAACAACAAATAAAACCGCATAGTTCGTGTGAGGGAGTTAACACAGCCACCTTTAAAACGGCTTATAGCGCGTGCACTGACAATTACTGTCAAATAGACGATAATTGATTGGAAATACCGAAACAACCTTCGTTTCAAAACCTTTGTTTCTCCGTGTTTTAACGGCTTCAAGCTACCCAAACCTAGTGGATCCACTGATCATTATACTAAGACCGGTATAAACCGGAATTTGCAGTAATTTAAACACGGTCACGTAAGCCTGCATTATTCATATCACGAAAAGTACTGAGTTTAGTTATTTTTGATAGGAAGGTCGTATTGTGAGCTGTTTGCTGACAATGTAAATATTTGTACTGCTCGATAAGTGATCATAATCCAACATTGTCATATACTCAGCACTTTTACGATAGTCAAACTAAGCTCAATAAATTGCAATTACTCGAATTCATTAACACCTTATGCTCGTTTATTACCAAGTTATATGTTTCGAAAAGTTGTGTTAGAAAGTACTTTTGTCCCATGTCCGATTATCCTCACAGTCTAGGACTTAAAATTACCAGTATCTCGACTGTCGCCAAGAGGTGTATTACTGTGCTCGACTGTGTGCATGAGGTGTATTACTGTGCTTGGCTATGGGCATGAGGTGTATTACTGTGCTCGACTGTGAGCATGTGGTGTATTACTGTGCTCGACTGTTGGCATGAGGTGTATTACTGTGCACCTGATCAAGCCACGTGTGGTGCGTTATTGCACAAGCATGAGGTATGAGTTACCATCCCATCCAAACAAGGCAAACAAATCTCACCGAATAAAAATCTTCATTCCAATCCACAGAAGGGCGATTGGGCTGCACACAAAGTGATCGCGATTCCCCCCAAAAAGGTGGAAGGTTGGGCGCTACCAGATATGCCAGGTAAAGTACAATGTATTTCTCTGTGTATTTTGTGATTCTTTAATCAAATCCTTCATTCGTGGCTGTTGTGGGATCAGTTGCTAAAATGTTTGCCCGGGTTATGCAGAACTGGTTTGAACCTTAAATCACACACATCTCATTGGACCTTGCACATTCAAACGCAATAAGTGGACATCTGCAGTGGAATTGTGTTAAAGTGGTCACTTTATTCTGGTCATGGGCTCGATATTAAGTCTGAACCCGTAACAATGACAGCCATGGATATTGATGTTTATTTTAAATGGAAAAACGCAAGCGTTATCTTACACGGGCGAAAAAAACATGAACATATCATGTTGAGTCGTACGGTCGTGTGGCCGAATGGTTAATACGACCAATACATATACCGACTCTTACACTAAAACGGTCTTAGGAACAAGACCATCATGGACTCGAAACTTGGCTCGTTAATTAAAAAAATATCCTTAATGACGTAACCAACATGCAACAGTGGGGGAACGTTGTCCCTCGCTAGTCATGCCGTGTTTAAATATTTGAGTTATCTACCTTATACGCTATCACCGTATTTGCCCACCCACGAGGATATAAATGAACCAACCATCCACACATTGTAATAGATCCAGCAACTCAACTGTGGACATGAGGTGTCTTACGATACCCGTGGATAAAGCCTGGCTTCCCACCCACAAAGATACAAATGAACCAACCATCCACACATTGTAATAGATCCAGCAACTCAACTGTGGACATGAGGTGTCTTACGATACCCGTGGATAAAGCCTGGCTTCCCACCCACGAGGATATTAATGAACCAACCATCCACACACTGTAATAGCTCCAGCAACTCGACTGTGTGCAAGAGGTGTCTTGCGATACCCGTGTATAAAGCCTGGCTTCCCACCCACGAGGATATACATATATTAAGTCTCAACCCATAACAATAACGTGACTATGTGCACAATGCACCAACCATGCTAGATTCTATTATATCCGAGTACGACGAGTAAGAGTCGAAGGGTGCCTCAAAATACTACAGGACCGCTTGGAGCGCTTGGATCACTTAGATTGCTATGGAAAGTAATTCTAACCCTGTCCCAAACACTAATCTCAACCCCAGAACTAACTTTAACCCCAACCCTAACATTAATATCATGGATTTTGTAATTACGAAGTATAGTAAGCGATACAAACGATCCAAGCGCTCCATGCGCTCCAAGCAATTTAAGCGGTCCAAGCGGTTCAAGCGACCCTGTAGTATTTAGAGGTAACGAGAGTCGAATGCTTCCAGGTTTGATAACCGACATCATTCTCTCTATGGACGACCGATTCCTCTACTTCTCTAATTGGCTGCACGGCGATATTAGGCAGTATGACGTCACAGACACGAAGAACCCTAAACTCGTTGGCCAGATATTTCTGGGCGGAAGTATTTGCACGGATGGGAAAGTTAAGGTATGCCCATATTTGGCGGTGTTATATAGATTTTACACATATTCATCGGAACATCGCATGATCACTGTTAAGTCATAGGTATTACGTATACGATAAAAGCTATCCAATGAAATAAATTGAATTATTGTAACAAGCGTAAAGCGTCTTAACCCCGTGAATATCAAGACAATTCTAGTACTTCCAAGTTTCGAACCCGTCATCTGTAGGGCACGGTCGTCGAGGTATAAAGTACAATTTTGTCAATTAAATCAATCTCTTTAAATATTGACGCGATTCCCAGTGATAGCAATCTATACATTTCCCAATTGCATACCTGCCAACCCAAGAACACAAATATGACACATCATGCATCAGGTAACGAAGGACACGGAGCTGAAAGCCCAGCCCGCGCCCGCCTCCATCGGCGGGAAGCGCATCGAAGGAGGACCGCAGATGCTGCAACTCAGCTTGGACGGGAAGCGTCTTTACGTCACCACATCGCTGTACAGCGGGTGGGACAAGCAGTTTTACCCCGACATGATGAAGTAAGGAGTGTGTGATTAGCCGTGTGTGCGCGAGATATTGTGCTTATCCGTGTGTGCGCGAGACATTGTGCTTATCCGTGTGTGCGCGAGACATTGTGCTTATCCGTGTGTGCGCGAGACATTGTGCTTATCCGTGTGTGCGCGAGACATTGTGCTTATCCGTGTGTGCGCGAGATATTGTGCTTACATCTGCCTCCACTAGATACAATTGGGTTGGAGCAATGTGAAGTGGCTTGCTCATGTGCACAGTAACACATATCATGCTCACAGTTTATCACAGTACATCTCATGCCTTCAGTTGAGTTGCTGGAGCTATTACAATAAGTGGATAGTCAGACATGACTTTTAAATTTTGACGACTCATTAGATAACACTGGGTTGGAACATTGTAAAGTGGTATGCTCAGGTGCACATTAATAAATCTCATACTCACAGTTTATCACAGTACACCTCATGCCTTCGGTCGAGTTACTATATCTATTACAATAAGTGGATAATCAGACATGACTTTCAAATTTTGACGACTCATTAGATAACACTGGGTTGGAACATTGTAAAGTGGCTTGCTCAGGTGCACAGTAATACATCTAATGCACGCAGTCCAGGTGCTATATCTACAATACAGAGCTGAGGTACAGTCGTCTCAAAATAATAAAACACACCAAGTTAGCGCCCAACCTAACAAACTCCATCTTAGCGCCGGATCCTTCTTGCTGCAAATCGACGTCGATTCCGAAGTTGGTGGGTTGACCTTGAACAAGAACGTCTTCGTTGACTTCGGGAACGAGCCCAAGGGGCCAGTGTTGGCGCATGAGATCCGCTATCCTGGTGGCGATTGCACCTCGGATATCTGGATCTAAGAACTGATTTGAGCGGTTTTGATGGATCACTAATTCAATTGATTCTTATGGTTCTTGTTTTTGTAACTTATGAGAAGAAACTGGTTAAAGATCCAATGATTCTGGGTTCGAAGCCAACGTTTAATTAACAACTCGTTTTTTTGCAATGCCTGTACAATTATATGAATCATATTAGAGCTTTTGTACAAAGACTAATTTCATAACATGTTGTAATCATAACATTTACCTTGCGCATATAATACTACGATGAATAGATGGCTACAATGCCTAGATGCTCTGCCAATAAAGATAATACAAATAAAAAGTGAAACGCGCATCTATTATGTTCTTGTTAGTTTCCTCTTCAGTTTTCCGCAAAATGTAAAGTACCGGTTAGTCTGATGGTTTAGTGTTGCGCATTTCAACCGAAAGCTTGCAAGTTAGAAATTGGTCGCTAGCTAATTGGTTGTATACTTGGGCAAGGCACTTTACGGACATTGCCTGAACACTGTGGATTAATGGGTTCTACCAAATTGAAGGAACGTGTGTAACATATACAACACACTGCAATAGCTCCGGTAACCAGACGATGGGCGCAAGGTAATCTGACGATTGTCCGTGTGTTAACCCCATTGGTTTTCCCATTCACCGGGATAAACATTAATATCCAATTCCATCCTAGACTATTCTAAGTAAATGTGGATGGATATTACTTAAAAAAAGGCTGTCGCTACTAGATTTTACTCGGCAAAGATTGTCAACCACGTGTTTAACCACAGCTATTTGTTAAACACAATTTGTATGCTAAGTGTTTATGCACACTGGATCCCAAACCAAATTTGTAGTTTGTTTCTGCAAGCATGGGTCCCGTAGTTAACAAACCAAACTCCAACAAAAATATTTATTATTGTCAGATATGTTCCTGCCAGGTCAATGTTATCTAACATTCCAGAAAGTTTTAAACGGATTGCTATATAGTTTTATTTGTGAAAACATGAACTAATGGGTCCCAAACCAAACTCTTTTACATATGCAATAAACAAGTAAAAACCTCTAAGTTGAAAATACTTGTTACATACTCTTTCCAACCAAAATCGTCATAATTAGCCTATTTCTAAAGTATTTTGTTCCTTTTTTATTTTAAACACTATTTGTTAACTCTGTTCATATTCCACCAAGATGTTTTAAATTGAAGCATGTTGTTAATTAAGCGCTACAATGAAAAGAAGCTAAATTGCTAAAAATCTTGATTACGGCTTCGGAGAATTCCCATAGGTTTATCACATAAATTTTGGTTTTTGCATATCTTTGGGAATCCTACACGTATTTATAATTGTCTCGCTGTGTATTTGAAGTATTAAGTCGCCATGCCATGTGTTCATATTTTGTGCATGGGAAGTTGCGATTAGTTTCCTGTTTTTGGCAGCTCAGTCGATGAATTGTTTCCTGCGAGTTCTGTTTAACGCCTGCCAAGCCCCGTGTACAAACATGTGTTTCTAGTTATGAGTCTTATATAAACCGTGTACAATTCCATGATATGGGAGAGGACTCGGAAAGCCCAATTTTTGGCCTGACCGCTCGCTTCAGCTTTACCGTACATACCTAAGCTATGCCCCATGTGTACAGTGCTTTGAGTGGCTGCCCGCTGCGCGATTACCCTTTACAATACTTGACCTCTGTTTATCCCATGTTTTACCCTGGGTAAACCCTGTTTAAAGTTAAAGCGCTGCTTCATATTTATGCCATGTTGTCTAACAAATGACATAGTTTCAATACGAATCCATTACTTTAAACTACTTCTAATGGGTAAATCAGTGGTTAACGCACTAGGTTTTTACCAAATTTGGTTAAAATAGCAGCCGTTTAAACGCTGTGCCAAAAAATGGTAATTTGTAGATAAAACAATTGCAAAAAAACATGTAAAAACAATTTGATCGCCGGTCCAACACAAATCAATATATTGAGTTAGTTGTATGTTTATTCCAATGGTTAGTAATATACATTGTAAATTAACATTTCGTATAATTTGAGTTGCGATGTTTTTGAAAAGCAGAACAGTATTGGACGATCATCTGATGCAATTACAAGGTGAAACAACAATTTCAAGATCATGATAAACAGATAAGAGTTGTAATTGAAAAACTTGGAAACTTCTTCATATTTTCTTCTCTTTCCGACTAAACCAGTCCAGCGAATCTCTCGCAAAGAACCCCGTTGTTAGCGTTGCATGGTACATCATCCCACTTGTAGTTCTGGTATCTTGCCACTGCTGTACAAGCCGCGTTGTTGTATCTGTAGTGATGTGAATGTAAAGTTTACTTTAGTTGTTTTAGTTTCAGTTTATTTTTTTTTGCCTCCACGATAAAAAAATAAATCAGGATTATGGAACAAAATTGGAAAACGGGAAAAAAACGGCAAAACGACAGTCGTTAGAACACGTCTAAAACAAGCAGTAATCTATTAAAATTCGGTAAAATTAGACGTGGCCGCTAAACCCAAAAAAATTCCTTGTTCTGATTACTTATTATACGATGTCTATGTAATATCCCGGATGTAACCGCAAAACGTGGTCTCATTTGTTCTAAAACTTGCGTTGGCAAGCGTTCGGTATTTAATCAACCAAGAGTTCTAAATATTGTGGACGTGATGACTAACAAGGCACACAACAATACCCGTCAGGTTGGTTGTTCGCCCAGTCAGTGTTCAAAGCATTGGATTCTACTCCGTCGTCGTAAACCCAGTTCCCGCTGTCATTCTTCCGCAATCCGATCCAGAATCCGTGCATATCAGTGCAGCGACGGAGGATATTGTCCACAATGTGACTGGGTTTGATTTAATATTCTTGTATCATGTCCGACTGATTAGTTTAATGGTTTAATGCGTCGTCTTTCAGCCGAAGGGTTTCAGATTCGAAACTGGTCGCTAGCTAGTCGGTTGTGTCCTTGGGCAAGGCACTTAACGGAAATTGCCTGAACCCAGCGGACTAATGGGTTCTACTAAATTGAAGTAAAGTGTAAATTATAAATACATAACAAAACACGGGCAATCGTCAGATCATCTCGCGCCCATCGTCGAGTTACCGGAGCCATTGCAGTGTGTTGTGTTTAATTCATTCGTTTGTTTCTTCATTTTAGTACAAACCCATAATCGCATTAATATAGCGTCCAGTATCAAACCTGAAACCTTTCGGTTAAAACACGACGCACTAACCGACCAAGCTATTGAGTCGGACCGACGAATACTAGAACTCACGTCCTTGAAGCTGGATCCCTCATCCCCACGGTCGCCAATGCGCCGCCTTTAGCTTGGCACAATAGCTGAGCGTCCGCAACCCCAACATTGGTTCCGCGGGAAGCCACGTAATACTGGTAGCCATTCAGTCCGCTGATCCATCCCGGTTCTTGCAAACCTGAAACAATATGTTTGTAGCGAGTTTCGAACCCGTAATCGCTTGATCCATTTCTAGGTTTCGTATGATGCCAGTGTATGAGTCGGTCGCGGTAACTGATTTAGAATATAAACTTTAATTACAAATTCTTTGGTTTATTTATATCCTCGTGGGTGGGAAGCCATGCTTTATCCACAGGTATCGTAAGGCACCTCATGCCCACAGTCGAGTTGCTGGAGCTATTACGGTGTGTGGATGGTTGGTTTATTTATATCCTCGTGGGTGGGAACACAGGCTTTATCCACGGGTATTGTTACTGCACCTCTGCAGTAGTTTGTTGGTTCAGTGATTTTTATGGTTGGTTAATTTTGTACTTTTTATTTCTATGATTGTGCTTGAACGAATTTACGTTTTGGTATTGTATAGTGCTTTTTGGGTACGACGGCTGCGAGGAGGCAGTAATTTATTTAGTAAATGATAAATAGTCAAAAGAAGTTACGGACGTGCAATTGTTAAGGTATTATTTTATTATGGTTTTTCCTTTTTATAATGTCTCGCACTAATTTATGTTTCTTTTAGTTACCGCTAAAACAAGTAATAAAGGAATTGGAGATAGCGCGTCAACTTCATTGCGTGGCACCGTAACAGTAACTTAACAACGACGTCGGCGTTGATTGACCTCAAGTGATCAAGACCCGGCAGAAAACAAGGAAAAGGCATGACTGAAGCTAATGAAGACGAAATTGAACTGTTTGATATTAATGAAAGGCATTTGACAATAGGTCGACATTCAAAGCTGGAAAGAGACCTAACGACTGCCGAAGCTAAATTTATTTATGACATAGAAAAGGTACAGGAATCTGTGATCGTGTCGGATGAGCGCGAACCGATTCAGCGTGCTGTGAAGGAATTATTTGTAAACAAACGTAAATTTCGAATCTTAATATCTGAACTCGAAAGTGAAGGTGCTTCGACCGTGTTTGATAAGTGGTCCGAAAAAGCGACAAAGTTGGAGATTCTTTTCAATGAAGCAAGACATCTCGCTCAAAATGCTTTAGAAAAACTACGTCAAACCAACTTAAGTAAGAATCACACGAGTTCACTCACTTCCAGCTACACTCTCCCGATAAAATTAGAGATTTTTAACGGCAATCCACTTCATTTTCCCTCTTGGAACACTGCGTTCGACGCGTTGGTGGATTCGAACGCTAATACGTGTGCAGCGCAGAAATTAAATTGCTCCAGCAGTACCTTTCGGGCGACCCCAGATCGGTGGTGGAAGGCTACGTTCTGTTGCAGTCGGAGGAAGCATACAACCAAGCAAGGAAAACATTAAAACAAAGGTATGGAAACGACAGTTTAATTACTAAATCTTTTACTGACAAGCTTTTTGCTTGGCCGAAAATTCTTGCAAATGACTCAAAGGGATTACGGAGATTTTCTGATTTTCTGAATCAAATTGTTGCCGCCAAAAGCCAACTAAATGAATTAGGGATCCTGGACTACCCGAACAAGAGTACCAAAATTATTGCACGATTACCACCGTTTATCATTAACAAATGGCGGGACATTGCGCTTGAGTACAAATCATCACACCAAGGAACTTACCCACCCTTTGAAAGATTAGCAAAGTTTGTAACATTACAATCAGAACGAGAAAATATTCCTGAATTACAAGGAATTGGCTCAACAACGGATCGGCGGGGAAACCTACAAGGCAGGCCGGCCAATTCCTTTTATAACGCGTCAAATGAATCATCGGAATATCTACAACAACAGGTTAATGCCTCCTCGCAAACTTTAAACTGCACATATTGCAAAAGTTACAAACATGGTCTAAATAACTGCAACACATTTATGAGATTACGTTTATGTGATAGAAAGGAATTCTTGCGAATAAATAATTTGTGTTATGGGTGTGGTTCTAGCGATAATCACATTGCGAGAGAGTGCACACACCGTGCTACGTGTAAAGTATGCAAGCGTACACACTTGACCTCGTTGCACGTTTATTGGACCCTACAACTCTATTGTAATAGTCTGCATCGATGCTATGCGGCAGACACTAACGCAAGAATAATAAGTCCACCTCCACTCTCTAAGTTGGGGAAACAACAGCGCACCGACAAAGGGAACCTAATCAAAGCTGGATGTCCAAAACCACTAATATCAACTGATAATCTAACATTACAGAAGAGGACACGTTTGAGCCCCCAAAGAGCTTTTGAAAAGAATGTGTACGTAAAGCGACGTTGTAAAAGGGTAGACTACCGAACTAATCAATTTTGGGGTACGTGGAGAGAAAAGTTGTTCCGCAATTTTCAACCTAGATGGAAGTGGCAAAAGGAAAACACGAACAATCAAGTTGGGAATGGGGCAATGAAGAATTATGACAGACCTGGAAATCGGTGGCCACTTTCACGAATATTTGAGACGTATCGAAGTAGTGCTGGACCAACCGTGGAAGGGGGAGAGCGCGACAGATATGACCTTTGGAACAAGTGCATCATCACGCGGGGAAGACATGGGGTGTTCCCGAACGGGGAGCCAAGTTTGAAGGTCACTCACTCGGAAAATTGATACTGTAAATGGGATGTTTACAGTTGCAAACAAACTTTTAGCTAGTATCTTTTGTCTTAAAAAAAAATCGGTACATTTTTGGAGAGCCATGTTACTGCACCTCTGCAGTAGTTTGTTGGTTCAGTGATTTTTATGGTTGGTTAATTTTGTACTTTTTATTTCTATGATTGTCCTTGAACGAATTTACGTTTTGGTATTGTATAGTGCTTTTTGGGTACGACGGCTGCGAGGAGGCAGTAATTTATTTAGTAAATGATAAATAGTCAAAAGAAGTTACGGACGTGCAATTGTTAAGGTATTATTTTATTATGGTTTTTCCTTATTATAATGTCTCGCACTAATTTATGTTTCTTTTAGTTACCGCTAAAACAAGTAATAAAGGAATTGGAGATAGCGCGTCAACTTCATTGCGTGGCACCGTAACAGGTATCGTAAGACACCTCATGCCCACAGTCGAGTTGCTGGAGCTATTACGGTGTGTGGATGGTTGGTTTATTTATATCCTCGTGGGTGGGAATACAGGCTTTATCCACGGGTATCGTAAGACACCTCATGCCCACAGTCGAGTTGCTGGAGCTATTACGGTGTGTGGATGGTTGGTTTATTTATATCCTCGTGGGTGTGAAGCCAAAATACCTTATACAAACAGCAGTGTGTTTGTGTCAACCCATTTTCTCTTGTTGTTTTTAAATTCACCAACAATGTTATCAAATCAGCAAAACGAAGCATTGTTGGTACTTACGTGTGATAATGTTCGTTAACCGTTGGACGTTTTCTGAAAAATTTAACCATGTAAGGAGATGACATCATTCTTTGAATATCATAAATAACATCACAACCGCCTATTATTACGTTACTTATTGAGGTTCATTATTCTTTCACAGCACAGATCACGTCATTAAATTCAACCCAGGCATATATATGTATTAAGTATAATGAAGATAGCCGTTACACCTAAGCAAATTAAAAAATACAGCTTATTTTCAAATAAAATGTAAGCCATGAAAAAGAGTGCGGTAAAGCGCGACCAGTATTGATGGAAAGGCATGGGGATCGTAGGTGTGGTCTATTACATTGTTCGGCTCTATTAACTTGTAAAGAAATGTTAATATTATAAAACTTACGATCGGTACTTTGTGTGTCGGACTGGATGGTTGGTGCGTTTGTTGGAGCCTGGGTCGGCTGGTTCGGATCTTGAGTCGGCTGTGTGCGAGACAAAATAATTATTTCGTGTTTGTAAATAACATTTCAGTCGATTAGTTGGTTGTTAACGAGTTTGTGAAAAAAAGACTTTCTATGTCAGGATTTTGAATGACGGTCTTTTTTTGAGGTTAATTTGAATTGGGGATATAAGGATAATAATTGGTTAAACGTTTCATTTGACGAATTGAACAAAAAGGAACGACGCCTTATTAATAACAGCATCATCGCAGCTGCAATAGCTTTGGTGGCTGGACAGTGGGCACGAGAGCGATAACCTTGTAATTCCTTCAATTAGGATTTTAGGAACTTGGAAAATACATTAGAGTTATTACACTGGCAATCATCTTATTATTACAATGTGTTATGTACGACTGAGACGTTTCTTTAGTTTTAGAAGAACCCATAATTTCATTAATTCCAGTTAATGTCCGATAAGTGCCTTGCCCAATGACACAACCGACTCGCAAGGGACCAGTTTCGAATATATAACCTTTCTATCGAAAAGCGACGCACTAACCAATCAAACTATCCACCCAGACTTCCCACATCCCACACTTACGCCAGGTGGTGCCGATCCGAAGCCTCTCCATTCATAAGTTGTGCCGCCCTGTCCATCATTGCACGCCACGGGAACTTTGCAGGTACTCTGTCCCCAACAAACTGAGACCAAACCCACGAAAACTAAGATATTTGCGAACGCCATGCTCTGGTAAAGAAGCGTTCGACGTCAATCCGATCATATATGTACATAAATCAACATTGATAAGCGCACCACCTGTCCATTCGAGCCACAGTTCCAAAGTCCCAACCATACACATGTTCTCACAAATCAACCTTGATAAGCCCACCGCCTGTTCATCTGCGCCACATTTTCAAAGTCCCGATCATATATATTTGTACACAAATCAACATTGATAAGCACACCACCTGTCCATCTGCGCCACATTTCCAAAGTCCCGATCATACACATGTTCTCATAAATCAACCATGATAAGCACACCACCTGTCCATTCGAGCCACAGTTCCAAAGTCCCAACCATACACATGTTCTCACAAATCAACCATGATAAGCACACCACCTGTCCATCTGTGCCACATTTTCAAAGTCCCGATCATAAACATTTGTACACAAATCAACCTAGATAACGAAGTGACCGTTAGTAGCAGTTTTATCCATTCATATCAGTAACTACCCACGCCCAGCTTTAAGCTTATGCTGAATTAATTTGTTATTAATTCGCCCATGACTTCTATATATGCAGAATTTAAACAAGGTTGCGAGAAAAACGCCGAGGCGCCGTCAGGCAGAATTAACCTTTCCTCGCTGCTTAATCCGTACCGGAGTTGCCGCGAAACACGGTATTCAAGCCACCATCGCCGTGTTTGTTGCCGATTCTGCGCATTTAATGAACTGCGGGAAGGTTAAACGTGATCTCTGGTAAGTGGGAATACATTTAAGTTTGCAAAACCGGTTTATTCGAATACCAGCCTGCCGTTACCACACAGACAACATAGTTTTGTCTCAAAATATGTGAGTTTGAACGGGACTGACGTGTCTCGTGGGATTCAATCTGTCAAGGATGCTGGTAACCATAACACAAACATGCTGGTGCACAATACCCCATGCCCGTAGTCGGGTGGATAGAGATATTGTGGTTTATAAGGTGCGTTCATATTATATCTGTTCGGCGCAGTAGTTTAATCCTTTCTTTACCCGAGTATTTAGTGGAAAACGAAGCAAATCATGGCACATGAACAGGAATAGATTGAAAACGAACAGTCGTAAAACACTTTATTAACAAATGGAACATAATTATACAAATATAGCGGACGAGTTCGCCAACTGTAGGCGAAAAGACTAAATTTCAGTAATAAATCAACATTTGCTTAATTAATTTGCCTAAGGCACAATTTCATACCTGCACTCATGTCAACCGGTCCTATATTAATACAGCTGTGAACAAGTCCTCTTACTGCCACCTATCTAGCATTACTTCGACCGGGACTGTACGGAGCTTCTTAGGATACCACACGGGCAATCGTTAGATCACCTCGCTCCCACCGTCGGGTTACCGGAGCTATTGCATTGTGTTGTGTATGATTTAGATGGCGTATAACCAGTTGTTATACCTCTATGGGCGACCGGAAATGACATGTGGACACGACTGACGAGTGGTACCCCCTTAGTCATTGTATTTAAACGAGTGTTTTGCTGAGTAACAATGGTGGTCATTCCTCAATTTTTGTGTGTTTAGAAGCAGCATGTGCTAGGCTGCGCGCCGGTGTTCTCGTTTAGCTGAATACTTTTGTAATAGCGAATCAGTGCTTTGTGAAATAAAGATGTTGACTGTGCATCTGCTAGCTGTTTCATAGGGAAAAAGTGACGATGTACGAAGGTGTATGGGCTCAAATTTTTAGATACAATTTCGAGAGTTTTCAGTATAGGTTGCAGAGCTTTATTTTTTAATTTGTAAAAAAATCCAAGCACACAACCTACTTGCTAAAAAATTGTTTTGAATCCGCAACCT
Organism: Ciona savignyi; assembly: GCA_000149265.1. Taxonomy (NCBI): domain Eukaryota; kingdom Metazoa; phylum Chordata; class Ascidiacea; order Phlebobranchia; family Cionidae; genus Ciona; species Ciona savignyi. The sequence continues at coordinate 417,834 of CH003411.1, read as the reverse complement.
TTCGGTTAAAATACGACTCACTAATCTAACAGACTAAAGTCAGACAGTACAGACCACACAGCTGTTTGATTGACTGGTGGTTGCCATGGTAAAGTTGACCAGCGATCACTTACAGTAGGAAAACATGCGATCATTTTGTTTTCATCATTTAAATTTCAGAGTTAATATTAAATTAAACAATTCATCAAGCAGAAAATAGCGGCAAAACAAGTAGTTTTTTTAAACGGCGTTCATTAAAAACGAAATTAAATATTAATAGCGGACACGGCCGTTAAACCTAAGCGAGATTACAATACATTATGTGAATAATAAAATGTGAAATAAGAAATATAGGAAATTAATAAATCTAAATATCTTTCAATGCCACTGCGAAGGAAAGTGATATAATATTCATTTTAAATCAGCGCTTTTAGCTTGGATAAGGGATGATTAAAAAACGTCTGTGGTAGACCTACACAGCAGAACGGAGCTTATTTTTGCCTTTCGGCCCAAAATTCAAGTAGAAATCACACAAGAAAATTCCTTAAATAAAAAATTATAAAGTTTTATATTTGGGTTTTATTTTCTCTTTAATCTTATTTAAGCCGCCCCCCTCGGTACTGGTTCGTGCTTGCACACTTTTATCTAAGGTTAATTTTTATTAATTTTGATTTTAAATAAGTTTGTTGCAACAATGAATTATTGTTTTGCTTAATAAAAGGCCACGTCATTTTCCTCCTTATAAGGTGTGTTTTACAGACGTGTTTCAACTACTCTAGTTTTGCCGTTTTATCCTGTCTCCTCATCTTGAAATAATTGTGCCATTCTCCTTTAATGTAATGAAGGGGCGAAAAATAAAATAGACAGGCGTCAATTGGTATGGGATAAAAGCTTGTTATCGAATAAATTATCACTGCGAATTTAATTTCCTGCGATATATATTTTGTTTAACTTTTTATCTGACGTATGCGATGTTTACATCATAAGCATACTAACAAATCGATCGACTCATTGGGTGATCCAGGGTTCGAAACTTGGATAATAAGATAGTTGTGCATGTTTATCCCCGTGAATGGAAAAACGCAAGTGGGTTAACAACGGACAATCTTCAGATCACCTCGCGCCCATCGTCGGGTTACCGGAGCTATTTTAGTGTGTTATGTATGATAGAGACGTTCCTTTAACTTAGTAGAAGCCATCATTCTACTGGGATTGCAGTATGTTGTGTATGGTGGGAAGATGTGACGACAAATCCCACAAAGAATCACCATGGAGGGTTGTGGGGAAATTAGCGGATGTTGCATTTACCTAGTGGTTTCATGGACAAAATATCTTCATGATCTTAAAAACACTGCCGTACCTTATTGACTGTGTACGGTAGTGTGGCCGAATGGTTAACACGACCGATACATATACTGACTCCTATACAAAAAAAGAACCAAGTTACGAGTACAAATGTTTTCATATTGTTTAACACTGTAATAGCTCAACTGTGGGAACGAGGTAATCCTCGTATTAAAGCCGACTGTCATCCTATAAATACGTACCGATACACGTCATTTACAGGGTGGGTTATTAATATGTATGAAACTAGGAAATCTGACACGGCGTTTGACCGATCGCTTCATTCATTATTCATTCGACCAATGAATTATCATGCATCATGTGGCCGGAATTGAATGGATGGCGAGTGTGCAATAGAGATCATTAATTCAATGTTTGAGTTTGTTCAGTGCACTTAACGGACATTGCCTGAGCCCAGCGGATTAATGGGTTCTACTAAATTGAACGAACGTGTCTATCATATACAACACACTGCAATAGCTCCGGTAACCCAACAGTGGGCGCGAGGTGATCTGACGATTGCCCGTGTGTTAACCCCCTTGGTTTTCCCATTCACGGGGATAAACATGAATATCCTATCTCGGTCGAATATGAGCGAACAATGAATTCAACGTTCCAACCAATCAGCATGGCGATAGATAAAATTAAATATTTATTCACAAACTACAAACGTAACACTACAGAGATGTGAAAATATAATTTTATAAATAAAAAAAAACTGTACAAGCGCGCCATCTAAACTATTGTCATACATGGTAATGCAAGGTGGATCACTTATCGAGGTTGGTTTGTGGGAAAAGTTTTGCTTAACCGTTAGGCGCGAATACGCAGGTTGATCAGGATGCATTATAATACTTGTGGCGCGCATACACAGGTAGCAACAATTTGAAATTATTTTTTCTCTTTTTCAAGTCGACATCGGATATCGAAGGTAGCAGTGACGTCAACGCGAATTGTCAGACTTTGTTCCTTCATTCGGCGTTGTACCGTAATAGGACCGTTTGTGACGTCATCTACACTGGGTAAGGGCGCCTCCGCACCTGGAACGACCTGCTCAGGAGCGCCAGATCCGCGCCACTCTCGCACGACATTCTCGGTTATAAATACGGGTCGGCCGAGGTTCTGGCCCATGAGGCGACACACGTCGAGCGCTTTCTGTCGCGCGTTCGCGAGGGCGGTGAGACAAGTCTGCTTTCTATGGGGGGTGGGGGTTAGCGTGGGTGGGGAGGGTTAGTATGGGTGGGAGGTTCAGTTTGGGATATTATTGCTTATTGCTGTTTGACTGAATGTGCCCAATTGCTGTTTTATATGTTGTTATTTGTGATTGCTATATGCACTTCCCCTTTAAGGTTTGTATTTTCATTACTGATTTATATTTATTATAAAGTTTAAACACTTTTTGCCATTTGATTATGATATCTGACTGGTTCAATATGTAAGATGGCGGTCTGCAGGCAGCTGAAAGATTGTGTCACGTGGTTATCTATTGGTGTGATTGGTGATACACAGGGGCAGTATAAAGGAGGAATTATCAGAAATTGTTTTGAGTTTATTTATTCCTTTAAACCACTGTGTAAGTTGAATGGACACAGTTTCGTCTCCTATTTAAAATAAAGAATTGTCCAAAAATACCGGAAAAAAGTTCCAAAACTGCCACAAACTGGTCACCTGGTAACTTCCAACCGCTGGGGGTCGTGCTTGAGCACTGGGGAAAGAACCTTCACGCATTTGTCCAACTTCTCAACGAATAAGTTGCTGATTTGAAGGCATTTCTGCAGATCCCTGGTGTCATTGTGGAGAGATTGAAATTCGGCAAAAATACAACAATGATTATTACAGACTTTACAAATATTAACCAGTGTGACTAATATTTCATTATCTAAGTTAATTTGCGGAGATAACATTTTTTTCTTCTTTTTAAACCATAAATAGAAATTATATAACATTAAATAGAAATAATATAATCGTACTTATGGAAAACTGCGTCAAATAGAAATAATATAATCGTACTTATGGAAAATCGCGTCAAATAGAAATAATATAATCGTACTGATGGAAAACCGCGTCAAATAGAAATAATATAATCGTACTTATGGAAAACCGCGTCAAATAGAAATAATATAATCGTACTCATGGAAAACTGCGTCAAATAGAAATAATATATTCGTACTGATGGAAAACTGTGTCAAATAGAAATAATATAATCGTACTTATAGAAAACTGCGTCAAATAGAAATAATATAATCGTACTTATGGAAAACCGCGTCAAATAGAAATAATATAATCGTACTGATGGAAAACCGCGTCAAATAGAAATAATATAATCGTACTTATGGAAAACCGCGTCAAATAGAAATAATATAATCGTACTCATGGAAAACCGCATCAAATAGAAATAATATATTCGTACTTATGGAAAACCGCATCAAATAGAAATAATATATTCGTACTTATGGAAAACGGCGTCGACTTGAGCTTCCATGTGAAAAAATCCGCGACCGTTGACGCGTGACAGATTCTCGGTGATTTCCATGTCATTGTTCTGTAGTGATGTCATAATTCACTTAATGATGTCACCATATTTACAAAGAGATAGGTAGTTTTGGAAGTGTGGCCAGAAAGCTATTGCAGTGTGTTGTGTATGATAGAGACGTTCCTTCAATTTGGTAAAACCTATTAATTCACAGGGTTCAGGCAATGTCCGTAAAGTTTAGGCAATGTCGTTACCACAAGAGCAATCGTCAGATCACCTTACGCCCACTGTCAGGTTACCTGAGTTATTGAAGTGCGTTGTGTATGATATATATATTCCTTTAATTTAGAAATGTCCATAACTGAATTAATTTGGTTTCTGGAATTATTCTAAAATAAATTATTTCTAATCTAATATTTCGAACCTCTCTCAAATAGTCCTAAAGTAAATGTATCACCTTCATTTATAGAATTGTATGTATGAATGTTTGATATATTAATTGTAATTCTTAAATATACACTGTTACTCATACAAAGAAAGATGTTTTGCAAATTGAAATCAAAATTATATAAATAAAACTTGTTTTTCCTTACTAAGAAAAAATAAATTCGAAATATTTTCTTTTCAAATAGAATTTGATTTTTTATTCTTGAATGGACTCTCAAGCTAAGTTTTAGAAGAACCAATTAAAATATTGAATATCATGGTGATCTAAGTGTGGCATACAGCTCATCTAGACCAGATACCATTAGTGTGAAAACCATAGACATCACAAACACTGCATGTATTACCTGGACGCCATGATTAGTCAGCGTTTGTGTGACATAATCGAGTCTCCTAGCAACGCTGGATTTTGCTTCGTCAGCTTTTTCCTTCCGATTCTCGATGACGACCGTCAAAACACACAAATCGGGGGGAACATTGAACTCGGCTGTTCCTGATACCTGGGGATGGGGGTGAATAAAGTATATTAATGGGCCAGTATGGAAAGTACGGCAGCTGCACACTCGAGATTTTTTCCCTGCGTCTTTGCACACTTGGGTAATTTCACACACGCTCGCGAGCTGGCAGTATAAACATCGTATAATTTCCAACAAACCTGTAAACCTACCTCTGGACCTCGGGTAATTTACAGTCAGTACGTTTTTTATTACGTAGATAGATATGTTAGCTGATGGACACAATAGATTTAGGATAGAATAATATAATGGGTTTTACTAAATTACTTATTTAAAGCAACGTCTTAATCATACACAAAACACTGCAATAGCTCTGGTAACCAGATGGTGGGCTTGAGGTAATCTGACCACTAAGCTAGCAAGGCTCAGGGTGAACGTTGTGTAAGAAAAGATATTTAACCAATGATGTATTGCATATCGTACTACCACATAATGGAGAGATAGCTCATGGTGTGATATGCCACATTCTCACATGAAGCCATAGTTCAAGGCCCTACTGGAAAGTTCGTATGATGCGCCGGATATATCTGGCGTGGCACACGGACTACTTTTTCGGGTATTGGCGCAGAAAACTCCAAAAATCATGCTGGCGTGGCGTGATTACCCTTCCTTTCATTTATGTCAGTATTTTTGACACTTTAAGCTTTATATTTTAAAGTTTTAATTAAAAATTCTGTAACTTTGTTTGTGGTGGCGCAAATTAGTATTGCTGGCGTGGCGCAAAATTTGGGTTAAAAAATGTTGGCGGAAAAATCCGGCGCACAGAAAACGAACTTTTCAATAGGGGTTCAAGGCTCTACATTGTAGAAACTAATATAATGTAATTCATCATTATCTGCAAATGATGGTAACATATAGAATGTAAGCTAATCTGCAGATTTAGTTCTACTTAAAATACGTTGTGCTTTCCCATATGTCTAGAGATCAACACCCATTCAGTCACCATATGCTGTAAACATGGATAGGATATGCATGTTTAGCTCCGTGAATAGAAACGCAAGGGAGTTAACACACAGGCAATCGCCAGATCACCTCGCACCCACCGTCGGGTTACCGGAGCTATTGTATTGTGTATGATTGAGACATTCTTTTAATTTGGTAGAACCCATTATTCCACTGGGATAATACAAAATCACGATCATCCAAACTTACCTCTACTCGCCGGTGTTGCGTTTCACTTTTATTTTCGTTGCTTGAAGATAAGATCCGAGGCGATAAGTTCGCAAATACATGAGTCGGCTCAAATGCGTGCGCTTTGGACGACATTTTAACACCAACCTGAACTACAAATTAAAAGCAACGACAATTATAGCATTTCTATGGCTAATGTTGTGGTCTAACCGGTGTCAAAATAAAATAGAAATGGTTCTATAATTTTTATTGTCCTTATATAAACCTAATTTGCACTTTTTTGAATGTTCGAATTAATATTTAATGCGTGACACTTCAAATTGCACAACTTCATTAAAAATTAATGCGTCTTACAGTTATCAAATCCAAGGGATTTAAAAAAAATCCCAACCATACTCAAGTTCCTAAACACCACATTTACGAGGTATAAATTATTAATTGCTTACTAATATACAGATTTGGTTCTTTCTGATGACAGGGCGTTATCACGACAAGCACCCCGTATATGGTATTTGTGGCTTCATAGCCATAACATGCGTGGCCTGGATAACTGAGAACATATCATCTCCGTCCCATTGTATTATCGTGGTGCAGTAAGATACACCAGTTGCCCAGAATAATTAAATACACACACCAATATAGTGTTTTGCGAGATAATACCATTTAAAGGATCGCAATTTATAATTTGTACAATTCTGTGAGGAAATTCATATTTTTACTGAGTAACAATGCGGGCAAACTTGAGACGTTTAGAAGAGGAAAGAATTTAAGACTTTCTATATGAGATTTAAATATTAAATGACATCCTTTTTAATTGGGTCTTTTCGCGCCATGGTAGAAATATTTAATGAAATTTCAGTTTTTCAGTTATCAAATCCAAGGGATTTAAAAAAAATCCCATCCATACTTAAGTTGCTAAACACCACATTTACGAGTTATAAATTATTAATTGCTGACTAATATGCAGATTTGGTTATTTCTGATGACAGGGCGTATCTCAAAAAGCAGCTCACATATGGTATTTGTGGATTTATAGCCATAACATGCGTTGTCTGGATAACTGAGAACATACCATCTCCGTTCCATTAAATATCGATGTGACGTAAGTAACGCCTGTTGTCCAGAATAAAAAAATATAGGCCTACACACAAATATAATGTTTTCCGAGATAATACCTTTTAATGGATCGCAATTTATAATTTGTACAATTCTGTGAAATTCATATTTTTACTGAGTAACAATGCGGGGAAACTTAAGACGTTTAGAAGAGAAAAGAATTTAAGACTTTCTATATGAGATTTAAATATTAAATGACATCCTTTTTATTTGGGTCTTTTAATAAATCGCGCCAAAGTAGAAATATTTAATGAAACGCCCTCTTTATTATTTTATTTTTTACTTGGCTAAGGTTTGAACTCATGATAGGCTTGACCCTAATACCGTTTTTATATATGTATTTGTCGCGTTAACCATTGGGCCACACAACCGTACAGTCAGTCCTCTTTAATATTGATTTGACCAACAGGCTTACTGGGGTAGCGCCACCTTTTGGACGAAAGATTGTAGGTTTAAAACTGGCCGGTATCGAGTCAAGATTCCTGATGATAAGAGCATACTGGAGCATGTTATTTTTATTTGCTAACTTACTCACATGATATATTCTATAAAAGTTACGGAATCAATTGATTATTTTTTTGCACACTAAAGGCGCTAGAGAACCTGTGAACATGAGAGAGGAGGTTAAGATTTTTAATTTGGACACAATTGAAATGGAACACAGAGAACCTCCTTGTCTTCAGCAGGCGTTTAACCAATTACTTTTCTATCTCTGCAATGCAAACTGACCTCACAAAAACGGCTATCACTCAAAAACATGATAGAGGAAGTCTTAGAATGTAAAATGAAGCTTGTATCTGCAACGTAAACTCAAAACCCTCCAAAATTTTACTTAATTTTTTTAAGCCCATCTGTATATTGGCCAAAACTTTACAGCTAAATGAGAACACCATCGCGCAGCCTAGCACATGCTAATTTCAACCCAACATACATTGGGGGAATCACCACAATTGTTACTCAGCAAAACACTCGGGTAAAACAATGACTAAGGGGGCACCACTCGTCAGTTGTGCTGGACGTTAAAGTATTAAAATAAAAGTGGCTTTACAACATGCAAGCTGCATAGGAGCAAACGCGTGCACAATCATCTGAAATACATTGTCTACACCCCTGTACAAGGGGCTTTATTTTAGTTCTGAAAGGCTTTTAAGAAGTAAAGGACTCCTTGCTTTGTAATGCGGATTACATTTGTTAAGAATCAAGTCCGGAATAATTGATTTTACTTTATAACTGCAGTAATTTACACGTTTTTAACGGCAGATTTTCACCGTTTTTTGTTCAAATGGCGCCAATAATAATTTACTACTTGGCCCACCTTTGTGTTTGTGTAGTTTAACATGACGTCGTTGACGGTTTGCTTGAATCTGCACAATAAACGTCATGTCGCATGACTAGTCGCGCAATACTCACGCTTCAAGCTGTGTTTTTGTCTAGTTTACCATGTATTCGAGTTTGTTTACCTTTTTAGACCGGCCCAGACTAATATTGACAACATATGACGACACATATATACGTCACATCCGTTGCAGCAGCGAGAGTGTCAACAAGAATTACAGCATTGAACACAGATTTATTATTTAACAGAAATGAGTGGTAAGGTTATATGTAGTAGCTTATATAAATATTGGTGTTTCTTTATACTCGGCTGTCCTCGCTTATTTAAGTAAGATAAAGGTAGTTTTGCCGTTTTACCAATTTTCTTTGGTTTTAATTGGGTTATGTGTCTGAAATATTCAAATATTTAAAAATCATAATGTGAAATACAGAATATCACTTCCCCAGTATTCCTAATTTCGTTGCGTAAATACCTACCATTCCATAGTTGCTTGGTTACCAGCTGTGGTCACGCATGGTTGATCGTGTAGTCATGCTTGATTTGTTAGATCATGGAAGGGAATTGTTACGTCATAACGCACAACGCAGTCGCTAAGTGGACGTTATACCACAATATTGAAAGAAAGTGGTCGTTTCTTATTTTATACTCACTATAGATCAGGGGCGAAGGGCAATATACAGTTTAAAAATGTTATATTTGTCGTCATTGAAAGGAGACCGTCAGGCCGATACCGAATAGATTGTGGTATCGGGTATCGTACTTTAAAAAAAGGTTTCTCTCAAGTGGACTAAACTAGATGCCACACAGCTTCTACCGCCGGTTTTGGCCTGCGGGCCGTTTGCCCATGTCTGCCATAGATTCTGTGAATTCAGTTTAGTTTTATTGATGTGAACATATCAATAACACTAAACGTTGTGAAAGCCAAGCAATTCAGCAAACAGTTATTTAAATACCTTGGTTATAAATTAAGTCTAACATTTATTCTATTTGTAAATAAGACTGAAATAGATAAATAAAAACGTCTATACCAGCGAGACATCGACTAACTACGACCCGCCGGTTGTTATTGATATGTTGCAAGACTAAATAGTGATGTCACAGCTAAATTATGATGTCATAGCTACATTTGTGCGTCGCTTGACGCAACAGTGCTTTCTGGTTAAACCAGTAGTGTACCGTGTTTATTATTTTATTGTTCTTTTTATCAACAGTGACAAACTATATGTGATCAATTTGGCCCCTGATTCAAAAAGTGTGTCTACTCCTGGTATATACAGTTAAAGCGCATAAATGAAGTAAAGTTAGTTATATGTTATTGGCATGCTGGTTAATGCACCAATGAACTAGTAGTCGCAACTGTGGAAACGCTAGGCTTGTTGATTAAGAAGTTTGTTTGGTACGTTTCCCAAACATTGCATGACCGGTCAACACCATCAATTCTTTCTTAACTTATTAGTCACTTTAGGTGAAGATATTTTAATGTTGAATTCTCACTACACATATGTCAGAAAAGTTTACGGTAAACTTAAAAAGAAAAAAAACAGCGTAACTGCACATCGCAGTTTAAATAGTTAAACCCTTAAAAGTTATGGTTGATGGCATTAGTGGTGTGTTGCTGCTAACTCTTGATATACATTATGTAACTGTTCAAATATTGGCACAAATCAACTCAATCTACTAGTCGGTTAAAATATAATTTATATTAACGAAAGTCCAAGATGTAAGATATTCAAAATAATAAAATATTGACTTGGCTTTCATTGCATTTGTTGTCATTTTAATAAGTTATTTCGTGTCTTGAGATAAAAATGCATTTCACGTTGTTTAAGTGGTGTAACAACAGTTAAAACTGTCCGAAGGGAGAGTAAATTAATCTACATGAACTATAGCAATATAGTATGTACGTCATTTTGCGAGGGATAATAATAATACTTATTAAATAGATCAAAATTATGTTAATTGTTGGCAATAAAATTAGAACAAAAACGACGAATTCCAAAATAGATTCCCTTGAACACGGGGTTTCTAAAAGGAAAAAAAATCTCTTTTTTTAACAATTCACGTCCACAATTAGCATAGAAGAAAATTACATTTGTCTCTTTATTAAGCATAGCGGAGCCCTATTAACAACACTCACATGTTTAAACTTAAATTATTTTTTATCAATGATTATCATTAATTGCGCTGTTTTAATGAGTTCTTAAAAACATATTTGATAAATTATTTTACACGCGCTAGGAGGTATTCTATTTTTAAAGTGTCCACAAGGATAAGGTCTTTTACGCTTATCTAGAGAATTTAGCTCTAGAGAATTTTATTTCCCACATATTACTACCACAAAGATTAAATTGCAGTGTTAATCACAATCGTGTTTCCGCACTAACGAAGTAAATCAGTCTTAAGTTGATTGTACCGGGCAGCATTAAAATTAGCGAAGGAGGAAAACTGCTCACTTAATCTATGAAAATTTATTCTAACCATGCACTATACACTAATCTCAACCCACAACCTAAACTATAACCTCAGGCCTAACACTAACCCTAACAGACGAATATTTATTTATTGTGTAGTTTTCCTCATACCGTTCTTTTAGTGCCATCTACAACAGGGGTGGGCGAACTTTTTGGATCAAATTATCACATATACAGTAGTTTGTTACTGTTGATAAAAAACATTAAAATAATAAACACGGTACACTACTGGTTTAACCAGAAAGCATTGTTGCGTCAAGCGACGCACAAATGTAGCTATGACATCATAATTTAGCTGTGACATCACTATTTAGTCTTGCAACATATCAATAACACCAGACGGGCCAGAATAAAAGAACCGACAGGCCGTAGTTTGCCCATTTTTTTTTTAAATATTCCGCCAAAGCGGTTTGCCGATTTTTTATGTCTGTTCCGGTAGGTACCGCATAGAAGAGTAAATGAGAGACGTCTATATAACCTATTTTTATCACTTTGTGTTGTGGCGTCTTATTATCTTAAAAAAATAAATAATCTCATTATCTTTAATAACAATCGATTTACAATTATTCCCTATACTTTGACACAGTGGTTATTATAACTGTGTGTAGAAGATGACCGATGAAACTGTACCCAGATGCGCCAACGCGCGGAAACTATCCGGATTCATTTTCGCGACGATTTCGGCGATTTTCACCGCTGCGTCATCATTACTCATCAAATACACTTCGTCCACTGTTTCGTCACAATTCGTGTTCGCGCGCTGCACACTGCAATATCTCCTCCTCTTGCCCGCCATCACAATATCTCGAAGGAGCGTGATCGGTGATCGGGTCGGATTGTTGAAGTTCATTCTGATGCGAGGCGCTTTCGGGAGTGTTTCGCTGACGCTGCTCTTTGTCGCCATCTCGCGGTTGCCGCTGGGGGACGCAGTTGCGATCAGTTACACATATTCGGTTCTGGTCGGGTTGTTTGCGTGCATCTGCTTGAAAGGTAATTCCATGTTCAATTGTATTCATACCACGTCACCGGAATCGATGTGACGTAGAAATGACGTCATCGTAAATAAGAGTTTGGCCGTGACGTAGTATGAGTCGCCAAAGACAATAATCTATCGAAAGTGGTTGGAATCTGACCTTTATATCCGCGCCATATATATATTTTGCGCGCTTATCCAGGCATCAGCCAAACCTGGCATATGTTCCAGAAACATGTCGACTTTACGAGATTCTCTTCACCTGTCTAACCGCCGCCGGGGTTTTGTTTATCGCCCAGCCGCCTGCTATATTCGGGACGACGTCATCAGATGCTGGGGAATACCCGGATAGAGTAGTTGGAATATTCGCCGCCATTGGTTCCGCTCTGTGTAACTCGGTCACCTACGTCATCGTGAGGAAGATGGGAAGCGAGGTGCATTTTACGATTTCTATGTTCTACTACGCGTGGGAGGGCGCCATGTTATCAGGTGAGAATTCATGGCGAAAGATTATAGGATATTCATATCATTCCCGTGTATTGGGAAATGCAAGGTGGTAAACACACGGGAAGCCAAATCACGCCCACCGCCGGGTTACCGGAGATATTGCAGTTTGTTGTGTATGATTTACACATTCCTTCATGGCAATTGTCCGGCCGGTTAGTATGGCGGTTAAGTGCGTCGCCTTTCAATCGAAAGGTTGCAGGTGCGAAAGTGGTCTCTAGACATTGCCTGAACTCAGGGGATTAATGGGTTCTACCAAATTGAAGAAACGTTTAAATCATATACAACACACTGCAATAGCTCCGGTAACCCGACGGTGGGCGCGAGATTATTTGATGATTGCCCGTGTATTAACCCCCTTTGTTTTTCCATTCACGGGGATAAACATAAATAAAAACATTAACTGAAGGAAATATGAAAAAATTGTTATAAGGATCTGTGATGTTTACATCAACTATGCTATAACAATAGCATTGGAATGGTGTTCTACACTTGCAACTCGGGTTAAACTGCTTTCATCATTTCAGCGATATACCTGGCGGCCGTGGGTGATTTGACGATTCCCTGTCTGTCGGATTTTCCTTTTATCTTTGGAGTTGCTTCGTTAGGACTGACGGCGCAGATGTTCATGACACTGGCTTTGCAAGTTAGTTTCGACTGTGTTCATGAGGTGTACTACTGTGCTTGACTGTGGGCATGAGGTGTATAACTGTGCTCGACTGTGGGCATGAGGTGTATTACTGTGCTTGACTGTGGGCATGAGGTGTATTACTGTGCTCGACTGTAAGCATGAGGTGTATTACTTTGCTCGATTGTGAGCATGAGGTATATTACTGTGCTCGACTGTGGACATGAGGTGTATTACTGTGCTCGACTGTGAGCATGAGGTGTATTACTGTCCTCGACTGTGGACATGAGGTGTATTACTGTGCTCAACTGTGGACATGAGGTGTATTACTGTGCTTGACTGTGGGTATGAGGTGTATTACTGTGCTCGACTGAGGGCATGAGGTGTATTACTATGCTCGACTGTGGGCATGAGGTGTATTACTGTGCTTAACTGTGGGCATGAGGTGTATTACTGTGCTCGACTGTGGGTATGAGGTGTATTACTGTGCTCGACTGTGTGCATGAGGTGTGTTACTGTGCTAGACTGTGGACATGAGGTTTATTACTGTGCTCGACTGTGTGCATGAGGTGTGTTACTGTGCTCGACTGTGGGTATAAGGTGTATTACTGTGCTCGACTGTGGACATGAGGTGGATTACTGTGCTCGACTGTGGACATGAGGTGTATTACTGTGCTCGACTGTGGACATGAGGTGTATTACTGTGCTCGACTGTGTGTATGAGGTGTATTACTGTGCTTGACTGTGGGCATGAGGTGTATCACTGTGCTCGACTGTGGGTGTGAGGTGTATTACTGTGCTCGACTGTGTGTATGAGGTGTATTATAATAATTCCAATCTACCTCCCAGGTAGAACGAGCAGGGCCTGTCACGCTCGTCCAAACGACTCAAATTATCTTCGCTTTCCTATTCCAATGGGGATTCCTGGACAACCTTCCTACATTGTACAGTGGTATTGGGGGAATTCTTATCTTCTTAAGTTCGTTTGGAACCACTGTGTGTAAGCTGCTGGTGCGTCGTGCTTGAATGTGGGGCATCACATCGCCTGGTTATCTGCGCCACACAGGTGCGTTGGCGCGCTTATCAAACGAGAAGGATTGGGAGGTGATGCTAATAGGAGGATGGCACACATTTACCCACGAAAAGCAGATACAACATGGTTTTACCTAGATCCACAGTGGAATTGCTAAACCAGGTTCAATGAATTTGTCGTTTGAACCACAACTTATGTAAGCCGCTGTAGAATAACTCCACACCACGAACAATTGTTGCGTTTTTTAATTACAAACTTTACGTTTTTTGGCAATTTATTTGTATACCGGTTCGTACATTGGTAGTTCACTATATACCCGGGAAGGGTAGACCGAACCCGGAATGCTGTTATTTTATTTTTTCAATATATATGTTTCAGCATAAATATAAGGACAATTATTGCAATGTGTAATCTGCAGCAACGAGCAGTTTGATTTCATATACCTCGATAATTGCTTTATTAAACTTTTGATCGAAAATACAAGAAAACGAAACTTCTAATATGGAGTTCACCAATTGTGCATTTTCATGATTTGTCTGCTGTTGAGTGTAGAATCAGCTACAGTTTATTATATCGAGGGATCTGTAAATAGCTATAGGACGCTGTGTAACAGACTGATTGGTCGGTTAGTGCGTCGCCTTTCAGCCGAAGTGTTGCAGATTCGAAACCGGTCGTTAACTAGTAGTTGGCAAGGCAATTGATGGACATTGCCTGACTCCAGTGGATTAATGGGTTCTACCAAATTGAAGGAAAGTCCCAATCCTATACACATCACTCTTCAATAGCTCCGGTAACCCGACGGTGGACGCGAAGTAATCTGATGATTATGACAACGCCGATTTTATCCACACACACAAATAAAACTGAAATATAAAGTCTCGGTATTTCTCACTTTGCCTTATTTCCAAACGTCCCAAGAAATACGTTAAGAGTACTTTTCAAATGGTCATTTGTGTAGGTACAATAGGGTATCCCCCTAGATTTATTTCCATCTGTGCGGCGTGTCAGGCTTTATATACGTTCGCTTTGCTGCGCAGTATTTGAAAGAAGGGCAAAACTTCGTTGATAAATGATTTTATAGATTCGTTGAATTTATCTTTCCTAAGGCTCAGAATTTCGCAATTTCCCCGGGGAATTCCCGATTGACAATGGTGTTTAAACACATTCAGTCACTTAACAACAAGCTAAGTAATTACCCGGTCATTGGACCATTGGTCTTTGGAGAAAGACTATAATTTACACCCGAGTCTTATTCGCATTTGTTTACAAATCAACCTTGATAAGCACACCACCTGTCTATCTGTGTCACATTTTTAAAGTCACAATCATACACATTCCCACAAAAACCAACCTTGATAAGCACACCACCTGTCTATCTGTGTCACAATTCCAAAGTCCCAATCATATATATTTGTACACAAATCAACCTTGATAAGAACACCACCTGTCTAGCGGTGCCACATTTCCGAAGTCCCAATCATATATATTTGAACACAAATCAACCTTAATAAGCACACCACCAGATCACTTAAATTAGTAAAAAAATGTTGTCCAAAATTTACTGACTATGGTCCTAGATATATAGCTTGTGTGGTAGGTTTGACATTCTCCCTAACCATCGTTCTTACTCCGCTATTAAAATAGACCGTTTTGACCTTTCTATGACGTCACACTAAAGGTCGATTGACATCATAGAACAATTTCGAACTAAAGACCTGAGGACGTTTTACAGAATGAAGCCTGTATAAGCGATCCAGTTACAAGACCAGTGGATCAAAAGTGCAGGTGATACTTTTATTGGGAACATTATGTTGCTGTATTAAATGGATTTACTGGTTAATTTTTGTAAATGATGTAACTTGATTGCATGCTAATACTGCAATAAATCTCTGGCGCTCTTGGAAGGGTGATTAGAGTGCGTTGGCGCGCATGGACAGGTCGTCCTACACCAGATGCGTTTGTACACAGATTACGTGTAAATTCGCAGCAAAACTAATTGCACAATTAGCACGTTTCCCATTTCCCTTCCAATTCACACTTGCCTTCGGGCGACAGCGTGCTGGCGATGTCACTAGAATTATGACGTCACAAGCACAGATCTCGCGACAAATACCAAGGTGTTTTCACTCATTCGAGAGTTGTAAATAGGTATAGTGCTAAACTGTATAAGTTTCACAGCTTAAGCAATGGTTAGGCATCTGGTAGTATGTATGCTGATCGTGATCCAATGTTACGCGCCTGGAGAATCAGTATCGTTAAGGTAAAGATGATATTTGTAGTAAAGATCCGAATTAAGTTGTTTTGATTACTAAGCAAGATTCGATATTCGAATAACAACAGCCTCCGATGTATGCTGGAAATAGCTTGGTTTGCACAATGACGAAGCTAAAATTGAAACGACTGTGGAAACCATGATATTTTAAACATATATTAACGATCTTTGTTACTTATTCGATTCTAGATATTGTTGTACTTTGGTCAAAAAGCAAGACAGATTAATAATTTTCAACCTTGATCGCGAAGCAAGTTTATCATGGAATCTATGATAGTTATTGTGCCCCTTGTTGTTGATTATTTCTGCAAGAATGTTTTCCGACTCAGTGTGTGAAGTAATACATATAATACGGCATTGAAGTTTGAATAATTATCCACATACTCACTTAACCGTCGGAGTTAATACGTTGTGTTCTTTACGAAATTTCACGTAGATAAAATACCCCTGGGCTGGAGTAGTTAGCGATTGCTCAAGTTTGCACGCAAGGCTACTCGTTGTGTATTGTTGGATGTGATGTTTATAACTGTGCGACCGCAATGAAGGATTTTGACATTTTTGGACGATTAATTTGCAGGGGAAAATTTTCACTCCCATCTTTATATTAGTAATAATCAAATTGATATTTGCAGTAGCAAATTTGCTCAGCAGATGAGGGGCTTTGCCCACGGGGTTTAAATCAAACATCACTTTGTTTAGTTTAGTTTATTCATTTTTTGCTGCATTATTAAAAAATGGCAAACAAATCAAATAACGACACAGAAACAGGAAAAGACGGCAAAACGAACAGTCGTTAAAAAGCGTCATTAAAAAAAGAATATAATCTGTATCAGTATAAGCGTAAATTAACTTTTAAATAAACTATATACTTTAAATATTCAGAATTCTTTATTTTAACATTGCAACCACTCGATTCACCACTGGACCATGGTGGAATGATATTATGTGCGTCAGTTCGCAAACTACCAAGCCACAAATCCCCATGTATTATTTGCAGGCGTCGAAAACGTCAAATTGCGGGTGTTTGTTATGAAACTATTCAAGAACCCTGTATGCGGGAAAGATCGAACTTCAATCCACTGTGCGCGTTTATATCAGCGTCCTTTTGTACAAGGTTCGTATTAATTACGTTGTTTAGTGATTTCAGTTCAATTTCGTCGCATTATGGTAGATTCACACATTCGCCCGAACCATTGGCTTGGTGGGTCAGTGCGTAACCTATCAGTCGGAGGGTTATAGATTCAAAACTGGTCGCTAACTATTCGGTTTTGTCTTGGGACATGGTATTAAACGGACATTGCCTGAACCCAGCGGATTAATGGGTTCTACCTTATTGAAGGAACATCTGAATTATACACAACACACTGCAGTTACGTTTTCCCATACACGTTTTCCCCGCTACGGTAACCCGATGGTGGGCTTAATCTGACGCGATTGCCCGTGTCCTAATTGCATTTCCCCATTCACATAGATAAACACTAAAATCCTATCACACTTGTTTGTAACTGCTGGAACATCCCCACTCACAGATGGTAGGTACCGCGGTATATGGTTTTATTAATTATGGTTTTAATTTTTTGCTTTGCATTTCGTCATGCCCATGTTTCTTCCCTATCCTTATTACGGTATCCCTTGTTTAAGCTTAATTCGCTTGTAGTGACTTCTGGCCACCACACATTATTAGGAGGATCGGATATTCATGTTTTATCCCCGTAAATGGAAAAACACAAGGGTTTAAAGGGGAACTGAAGTAAATTTTAAGAATATCTTAATAAATGGAAAACAATACGCTGATTTCAAAAATCAAATCAGTTTCTTCCAATATTTTTTTGTTAAAGAGTTATGAGCAAATATGCATTTTATTTTATGTTAGGGGATTTCCCGTATTACGTCACTGACGTTGTTGAGATTTCGTGCCTATATGCATTATATACAATCATGTGCCAGTTTATAGGTGAATTAGTAACATAAGCGCCTGCAGGAGCGTTGTATTTTTGTTTTTTTATGGAGACTTAGCATAACACTTGTCATATAGCCTAACTGAACCAATGTACCTGCGTGACAGCTTACCTTAAGCGCGCTCATTCAGGCCTGCACGATCCTGGACCTAAGCTGAATGCTGAGGTATACAGGTCTCGTATTTAAATGACTTTAGAATAATAAGTCTTAGCAATTTATATCATAAATCATAGAAGTGAAAACAGAACAAGAAACCTAGAACAGGAGGCAGTAAACTGTAACTGCCAGCAATTTATAGAAATAAACCAGCCATCAATCAAAGATCAGACTATGCGGTGGGAACAGCCTATTTCTTTCATGATTGTTGCTTTTCAATATATAGCCATAATCTGCAACATAGACTAGCAATGTTGTTATCAACCCCTAGGCTACAAACTGAGAGTGTGAGAGATTTGGTATACATATGCATAGAAGTTTTAACAAATTTCTTTTGTTTTCTTCATTTCTAGAGTAAATTTAAGTTAATGTTGTAACACTAAAATGGATGACAGTTTTCAACATTCTGGCATGGATGAAAGAAGTTTTATTGTACACAATAAAACAACACAAATTTAGTCATGTGCGTTTGAACCAAGGAAAACGTCTGAAAGTATCTTTGAAGATGCAAGCCCCATAGAAGAAAATGTTTATTTAGAAACATTACCTATTGACATGACTTGGTGCCGTTGCAAAAACTGTATTCTTATGGACATACCGCAAGAATGTTTATGCTGCATGAATGTACATGCATTTGTGCACAAAATAATGCCAGACTGGACTTGCATTACTAAAAGCCCTTATTTTTCAATTATCTGCTTGGATAAAGAAGTTCTTGAAGTTGCACTTGATGTACTGGGTTGATCACTATGTTTAAAATCATAATCAGAAACATTTAAAATTGTTGGAACTGTATTTTTCAAGTGGTTTGTTTTCATCATCTTGGCTACTCCATTGGAGTCAAATACAATTTTACTATGATAATCCTTGTCACAAATATGTGCACTACACACTGCGGTTCTTTTTCCAGGTAGTTTAGAACGCTTGCATTGTTGTATCCATTGCTTCAACCGTTTTTTGTCGTTGTGAGGAAATCGATGGAAGAGCACAGGTGGATTGGAATTTCGTGTGCTGTAATAGGAATTTGTACATCCTGGAGCAAAACAATATGCTCCAATCACTCTTCCTTCCTTCTCAGTGGCTTAACTTTAGGCATTTTACAATATCTAATAAAAAGAACTAAATTAGAAATGTAGTATATTCTTATTAACTTATTTGGGTAGTTAAGTAAAGATCTATTATATATATTCTTCACTTACTTATCTGAGTGCTTGCTGTGTACTTATTGTCAGACTACACATCAGCTACTCAACTGTGGATTAACTGGTTTTTGCAATAAGTGGTATTCTCAACCAGTAGGCTAATGCTCAGTTTCAATAACAGCAGACATTAAATGCACCACATACACAACAGCAAAACATTATACAAACAACCAAGGTAAACCATGAAAGAAATAGACTTTTCCCACCGCATAGTCTAGCCTTTGCCTAATGGCTGGTTTATTTCTATAAATTGCTGGCAGTTACAGTTTAATGCATTCTGTTATAGTTTTCTTGTTCTGTTTTCACTTTTATTATTTATGATATAAATTGCGAAGACTTATTATTCTAAAGTCATTTAAATACGAGACCTGTATACCTCAGCATTCAGCTTAGGTCCAGGACCGTGCAGGCCTTAATGACCGCGCTTAAAGTAAGCTGTCACCATGTACATTGGTTCAGTAAGGCTATATGACAAGTGTTATGCTAAGTCTCCATAATAAAAACGAAAATACAACGCTCCTGCAGGCGCTTCCGTTACTAATTCACCTCTAAACTGACACATGATTGTATACAATGCATATAGGCACGAAATGTCAACAACGTCAGTGACGTAATACGGGAAACCCCCTAACATAAAATGAAATACATATTTGCTCATAACTCTTTAACCAAAAAATATTGGAAGAAACTGATTTGATTTTTGAAATCAGCGTATTTTTTTCCATTTATTAAGATATTCTTAAAATTTACTTCAGTTCCCCTTTAAAACACGGGCAATCGTCAGATCACCTCGTGCCCATCGTCGGGTTACCGGAGCTATTGCATTGTGTATGGTTCACTCGTTCCTTAATTTGGTAGAACCCATTTATTCACTGGGTACAGGTAATGTCCGTAAACAACCTACTACCTAGCGACCAGTTTATAGTTTAGTTTAGTTTATTTTTTGTTTCCACGATGAAAACATAAATCAGGACTATTTAAAAGGCGACGCACTGACCCATCAGACTAATCTGCCGGAAATTATTTCATCGCATATATGTATATAGTTCTGACCGGTTAAATTGGCCGTTCAGAATATCACAGCACAAACTTCCTTTCATTTTATTTCTGTCATCCCCAGTCATGTGAGTTCCAACTGCACTCGCACCATTCGGTCATGTTGTAACGGGTTCATATTGCACCAAGGAGCTTGTGTCAGGCAATGTAAGTATGTTTTCAACCGTTTTAACTATATATCGTAGATAATCTTATATAAATTCACCATTACAATGCCCGTCAAGGTACAAATATTATTGATTTATTTTCTTTTCAAATGTACATTGCAATAGTTCCTAAAACATGATCGTGAATTTTAACAAGTAAATGCCGGGAATATTGGCACCTCGATATTATACGTATTTAAATGGCAGGGTCGTAACTAATTATCTTTTCGTCCAGCCGATATGCTGAAAAGCTCAATGTCTTGCACCGGTCAGCATTACTTGACCGCGAACAGGGGATCACTCGTTTCTCCCAATTACCCTCGGGGGTATCCCCCAAATCAAGACTGCATTTGGGTGATTCGGGGACAACCAGGACGGCGGATTGAAGTTCTCGTTTGGGAAGTTAACTTGGAACCGCCGAGGTGAGACGTTTGAGATTGAACGAATGTACATCGCAGGAGCTCCGTAAAATCGTGTCAGACATTCTTGGTTTTTTAACCCAACGTTGTTTTGAATTTGTCACTGTTTATAAAGCCTAGCTTCCAACCTACGAGGATATAAATGAACCAACCATCCACACACTGTAAGAGCTTTAGCAACTCGACTGTGTGCATGAGGTGTCTTAAATTCTCCGTGGATAAAGCCTGGTTTTCACATCCACGAGGATATAAATGAATCAACCATCCACACACTGTAATAGCTCCAGCAACTCGACTGTTCGCATGAGGTGTCTTACGATACCCGTGGATAAAGCCTGGCTTCCCACCCACGAGGATATTAATAAACCAACCATCCACACACGCAGTAATAGCTCTAGCAACTCGACTGTGGGCATGAGGTGTCGTACGATACCCGTGGATAAAGCCTGGCTTCCCACACCACGAGGATATAAATGAACCAATCATCCACACACTGTAATAGCTCCAGCAACTCAAACGTGGGCATGAGGTGTCTTACGATACCCGTGGATAAAGCCTGGCTTCCCACCCACGAGGATATAAATAACCAACCATCCACACACTGTAATTGCTCCATCAACTCGACTGTGGGCATGAGGTTTCTTACGATACCCGTGGATGAAACTTGGCTTCTCACCCACGAGGATATAAATGAACCAACCATCCACACACTGTAATAGCTCCAGCAACTCGACGGTGGGCATGAGGTGTCTTACGATACCACGTGGATATAAGCCTGGCTTCCCACCCACGAGGATATAAACGAACCAACCATCCACACACTGTAATAGCTCCAGCAACTCGACTGTGAGCATGAGGTGTCTTACGATACCCGTGGATAAAGCCTGGCTTCCCACCCACGAGGATATAAATAACCAACCATTCCCACACCCTGTAATAGCTCCAGCAACTCGACTGTGAGCATGAGGTGTCTTACGATACCACGTGGATAAAGCCTGGCTTCCCACCCACGAGGATATAAACGAACCAACCATCCACACACTGTAATAGCTGCCAGCAACTCGACTGTGGGCATGAGGTGGCTTACGATACTCGTGGATAAAGCCTGGCTTCCCACCCACGAGGATATAAATGAACCAACTATACACACACTGTAATAGCTCCAGCAACTCGACTCTGGACACGAGGTGTCTTATGATACCCGTAGATAATGCCTGGCTTCCAACCACAATGATATAACTGAACCCACCATCCACACACTGTAATAGCTCCAGCAACTCGACTGTGGGCATGAGGTGTCTTACGATACCCGCGGATAAAGCCTGGCTTCCCACCCACGAGGATATAAATGAACCAACCATTCACACTGTAATAGCTCCAGCAGCGCAAAGTATACATTGCTTTCTCTAGTACAAACGTGATTAAACCATACATACCTTTCCGAAATATTATAAATGAAATTCGCTTTATTTCAGGAGCAGCTGTTTCGCGTGCGCTCCACGGTGCATCGGTGATCAAGTCTCTGTGATCGACCTGGTGTCCCGGGTCACTCGATCATACTGTGGTCGCCAATCCAACCTCCCTGTATTCGTGTCCTACACTGGCACGGTCTACATTCGCTTCGTTTCCAACTCCATGACTTCCTACACCGGGTTCTCGTTGTCCTACAACAACGATGGCGGGGTAGCTGTAGCAACGACAATACAGCCGACAACTACCATTGCAACTACAACCACGACGACGACAGAAATAACAACTACAACAACACCTACAACCACAACAACTACAACGACCAGTGATTCGAGGGGTAAGTAAGCATTTTCGCTTCTTAACTTAACTATAAATATATATACATTATTATATCTATATTGTCTTGCCAAGTAGACAGTGTCTGTATTCATTTCATTTGCATATTTTTGCAATTAAGTTTCCTTGGGCCAATTTAAACAGGATATTGCAATAGTTCCAGGCAAGATAATCGTTCAAAATATCGTTCAACAGCTATGGTGGATCAAAATGTAAACCACAAGTAATGTATGATTACAGATTTCTTATATACTGTAATATCCTTTGTAAAAGTATAGCTCAAACCATTGAAGTATAATGGCGACATCAAACCGTTGAGTTATAATGTATTCATTGCGTAAATACTTTCACAGCTCTACGTTTGTCAATATTTTGCTTCGGGCAGCAAATCCCCAGTAACTGCACCACGTTTTGCAACCAGCATTGTGTGGGCGGGACAGTGGTGTCCTCAACGTGCAGGGAACCGCAGAAGTGCAGGCCCGGGTGTACATGTCCGCCCGAGAGGCCCATTTTCAAAAACATGGAATGTCTCACAAGGGCGGATTGCCAAGCGCGTAAGTATCGGTTATCAGTGTCATAATTGCAAACGTGCTAACACGATTGAAGCAGTTGGATTACATTCATCGTTGTTTTAATTAGTGCACACCCGAAATAATGTCGACATAAAAAGGTTAGTGATTTACCAATTCAAACTGTCCGACAGATTAGTCTGGTTGTTTAGTGCGTCGCATTTTATCCGAAGCTTGTTCATTGTGTCCTTGGGCAAGGCACTTAACGCACATTACCTGCGGATTAATTGGTTCTACCAAATTTAAGGAACGCCCCAATCATACACAATTCACTATAATATCTCCGGTGACCCGACAGTGGGCGCGAGGTGATCTGACGATTTTTCCGTGTGTTAACCCCCTTGGTTTTCCCATTCAATGGGATAAACATGGGTATCCTATTCTATTACATCTTCAATCATGGTATCCTTTGGTGAACTACATGTAGAAACCCAGTCGTATCTAGCAATCACACCTTCTGTAATGTTATATATAATTTCAATATCCTCACTTGCTGTAACAGTATTAACTGCGCTGATAATTAATGCAACCACTGCTCTAAGTAATATCGTTGCCTTTTTAATGCAATTTCATGACTTACAGAGTTCTGCGGCGGAGGGATGCGATACACCCAATGCATGCCCAAGTGTGTGAGAACCTGCCAAAATGCGGACACACTACCAGCAGTCTGCCAAGGAACACCGGATCACTGTGTGGCAGGATGCGTTTGCCCCGATCACTTACCAATATCACATGACGGCCTTTGCATACCAAGAGCTCTGTGCCCAAGACCGCGTGGTAAGATATTTTAATACAAGATTGATTTGGTGGAAAAGACGGAAATCCCCCCTCATCTTACGATTTAAAATGGTGTGTTCCTATGCAACGTCGGGTAACTTGCAAAATGGGACCCATAATACCCATTCCCGATCACGTGAACAATAGTTTAAATT